>WHWC01000277.1:0-46675 GCA_019426215.1 Buddleja alternifolia
AAAGTAGAACAAGGAGGCACCGAACTAGCAGTTACTGAACGTGTAGCAATCTGAGTACGAACCTCCGAGGCTTGATTGATCTGGGGGTCATCCGAAGCGATGATTTGAACCGTGGTTCTATTGGCTTGGGAGAAACGACCTATATTCTAGGGATTCGTATCTATAGAGATAGAACAAATAGAATGATAGGAATTTCCCAAGCCCTTTACTTAGAGAAAGTCCTAAAGACATTTAGGATGGAAGACTCTAAGAAAGGTTTCTTGCCCAAGAGGCACGGGGTGAACCTTTCAAAGTCCATGTCTCCTCAAAGTGAGGTAGATAGGAAAGAAATGAGCACGGTGCCTTATGCGTCTGCAATGGGTAGTCTGATGTACGCCATGCTATGCACAAAGCCAGACTTAGCCTACGCGGTAAGCGTGGTAAGTCATTTTCAGGCTAACCCGGGAAGAGAACATTGGACTGCTGTCAAATATATCCTCAAGTATCTAAAGAGAACTAAGAATATGGTCCTAACATATGGACGTGGAGATTTGAAAGTGGATGGATATACTGACTCAGATTTTCAATCTGATGTAGATGATCGCAAATCCACTTCAAGGTTTATATTCACACTTAATGGTGGAGCGTTGGCTTGGAAAAGTTCCAAGTAAATTACAACCGCTGATTCCACCACTGAGGCGGAATACATAGCAACTTCAGAGGCTGCTAAAGAGGGTGTTTGGATCAGGAAGTTTCTTAGAGAACTTCAAGTGGTCCCTAGTGTAGAGCTGCCATACAATAACGGGGCTATTGCACAAGCAAAGGAACCAAGGTCTCACAACAAATCCAAGCACATAGAGAGGAGATTGACATAATAAGGGAAATCGTTGGAAGAGGCGAGATAGCTGTTCAGAGAGTAAATTCAGCCGACATCGCTGACCCATTGACCCATCCTTTGACACAGGCAATGCTGGATCGACATCTTGAGAAGATGGGTATTAGATTCCATAGTGATTGGCATTGAGTCCAAGTGGGAGATTGTTAGGTTAATGTGCTCAAATGCCACTAAAGGATTAGTAAATGATAGGACATTATCAAATTGTAATTGTTTTTAATCAATCAATAAAAGGCATTTTAGTTGTTTACTTTTATATTGACATTTATATATTGTAATCATCTATAAGTCCATGAACACAAGAGTTAACTCTCTACGGCACTAGAGGAGTTTGATACTTGTGTACTAAAATATTCTGCAAGTCAGAGATTTTGAATTGGGCATTGGAAATCATAAAAACTTGTATGATATGAGTTTTGACGAGATAGGTGCCCGTCAATCACTAAGAAGTAGTGAAGAACTCATATCATAGGTGCACTGATGGAGATAGTGGCACTCATACATGACTCGCATCAATTCTGTCACATGAATTTTCACTCTTTGACAGTCAATGACAGAATTTGTTAGGAAATTTCATGTTAGATGTTTTGATGATGACAATTAGGATTTTACCCCAAAACATGTATGTTTGATTTTATTTAGAAATCATGTATAAGCTTTGAAACGTTAAATTTGTATAGGCTTTATAGGCTTTTCTTTATTTTATTCAAGATTGTTAGGCTAAGTATTTTTAGGCTAAGCGTCTGATAATTTCTAAGTGAGCTTATCAGTAGTTAAGTCTAAAGACTCAAGCGCCTGAAGTCTGAATGAAGATGAAGTTTTCCGAAGCGTCCAATCGACAAGCTACATCAAGCGTTGCTTATAGGACAGAAGTTATTCATGTTGGGTTTCGTTCGAAAAAGCATAAATGCAGCGGAAAGGATTTCAAAAATTAAAACGAAAACCTAATTGGTACTCTAATTCGCATAATTGAATCTAAAAGCGTATAACGAATAAAACTTACTCGTTAATATGAATTCATATTGAAGAAAAACTTCTTCTTCTCCAAACTTGAAATATTGAAGCTTCCAAATCTTCAATCCTTTGGTTTGATTCTTCAAACTTGAACTTGATCTGAACAACGAAAATACGTCGTCTCTAAATCGTCATGCACGGATCAACAAACGAAAAATCCCATTTCTTCTTTCTCTATGGTCGATGGCCAGGTATAGAGGAGGGGAGGAATATTTTTCTTTATTTTGAGAGTTATGTATTCTTCTTCTTCTTTCTTGTTCTCAGTCAAAAAGTCCTTATATACCTCATGACTTATTGAACAAGTCAAAACAAAAGAGCCCTAATATGTGGCCTCTCAAAGACACCACTTTGAGGCCTCATAGGCGTCCAATTAGACTCCTTATTTAGCCCCGGGATTTGTTTTGTTTAATTAATTTCTTATTTCAATTAATAATTTATTATATCCAATAAATAAATTAATTAATTAAATAATCAAATTAATTAGATAAATTAATTCATTAATATATTTCACAAGGAAATTAATTAATAATTAATCTTATCATTATAATTAATTATTTTATCTAATGAATAATTAATTATTTAATTTATCCAAAAAATCAAAACTCCCAGAAGAAATATTAGAAATTCTTTTTTCTTCATTTTTCTTTGTCAATCCTTTAGCGGGACTTTTTAGGTTCGTTTCGTTTGGCAATGAGAGAAAACCAAAGGAAATGGGTAACACCTAGCCAGTCACGTGGCCCACTTTGTAACCCAAACAAAAATGAATGATAGGATCATTCCGAAACCTTCCAATCGTAAATACCGTATATGTATAAACCCTTTGTTCACGTTCCCCGGTCAAGTGAGAGTCATGGTTATGTCAAACTCATTGGACTTGACCATATGTATAAATCATAATAAATACGAGATCATTGAGATCGATTTAGTGCCAAGCACAATCGTCTCATTTGCTTTGGCCAAAGACTTTGATCTCTATTTATCTATATGACATCGGGTACATACTCATTCCTTATGAGAGAACAAATCCCATATTAGATATATGCTAAGGTTACCACTTGCCCATCAGTCTGCATTTATAGGGTTGACCCCACCAAATGGTGAATTTTTATTTGGGGGGTTCTTTTTCTTTCTTTAAACACACTCTAGTGAAAGACTTGACGTCACAAGTGCATCTTCAGCCTGATACTTCAGGTCAAAGGTTCACATATACCTAGTACGCATAATCAGTTCCGTCATTGACAGTCACAGAGTGAAAACCCATGTGACAAAACCGATGCGAGTCGTGTTCGAACATATTAGTTCCACTGACATGTCTACAAGCTTAATCTCCTATCATCCCATGATACCAGAGAGGCACTCCCATGTCGGAGCTAAGATTGAACAAGTATTCGAAGTCTTTATTTGTCCATTAAAGACTTCATATTACTTGAGAACTTATTTTAGTAATCAAGATCGATCTCTCTAGTGCCAATCTTCCTATTCCATTGGAAGTAGAGGGATCGCACTGAAAACATGGACAAAACATTTTACACAACTTATAAATGCAGATAAGGATTAAGTGAAAACTCAATAATGCCTTTTATTTAAGAAGAGTTTAAGTTCAATACAAGATATATATATGTCCTATACATTCTATCCTCTATGGCATCTGAGGGCATAATCCTAACAATCTCCCACTTGCACTCAATGCCACTCATTGTGGTATCTAATACCCATCCTTTCCAGGTGTCGGTCCAAAACAACCTGAGGTAGTGGTTTGGTGAACGGGTCAGCTATATTGTCAGCTGAGGCTATTTTCTGCACTGCTATCTCTCCTCTGCAAACGATCTCGCTGATGATGTGAAATCTTCTCTCAATATGTTTGGACTTGTTATGAGACCTCGGTTCCTTGGCTTGCGCTATCGCTCCATTGTTATCACAATAAAGTGGCAATGGGAGCTGAGCACTAGGGACCGTTCCAAGTTCTCCAAGAAACTTCCTCATCCAAATAGATTCTTTCGCTGCCTTTGAGGCTGCTACATACTCTGCTTCAGTGGTGGAATCAGCGGTTGTGCTTTTCTTGGAGCTCTTCCAAGACACCGCTCCACCATTGAGAGTAAAAACAAACCCTGAAGTGGATTTTCGGTCATCAACATCAGACTGAAAGTCTGAATCAGAATAACCTTCCATCTTCAGGTCTCCACCTCCATAGATGAGAATCATATTGTTAGTTCTTTTCAGATACTTTGGGATATTCTTCACAGCTATCCAATGTTCCTTTCCCGGGTTTGCTTGAAATCGACTCACCACGCTCACAGTATAGGCAATGTCGGGTCTAGTACACAGCATTGCATACATCAGGCTACCAACTGCAGAAGCATAGGGTACATTACTCATCTCTTGTCTATCTTTCTCACTTTGAGGACACATAGACTTGGATAAGGTACTCCATGCCTTATGGGAAGAAACCCATTCTTAGAGTTGTCTATCCTAAACCTCTTTAGGACCTTTTCTAAGTAAAGGGCTTGAGAGAGGCCTATCATTCTATTCATTCTATCCCTATAGATACGAATTCCCAGAATGTATGTGGCTTCTCCCAAGTCTTTCATGGAAAACGTACTCGAAAGCCATTTCTTGATAGTGGTGAGCATTCCTACGTCATTTCCTATAAGTAGAATTTCATCCACATAGAGTTCTAAAAACGAGAGTTTGCTCCCACTAGTCTTCTTATAGACACATGGTTCATCTTTGTTCTTGATGAAGCCATATCCCTTAACTTCTTCATCAAAACGGAGATTCCAGCTTCTAGATGCTTGCTTGAGACCGTAAATGGACCTTTCAAGTTTACATACTTTATGGATATCGGACTCGGACACAAAACCCTTTGGTTGTTCCATATAGATATCCTCCTCGAGGAATCCATTTAGGAAGGCCGTTTCGACATCCATTTGCCATATCTCATAATCTAAGTATGCAGCTATAGATAACAGAATTCGTATGGACTTTATCATAGCCACGGGCGAAAAGGTTTCTTGATAGTCAATTCCTTCTCTTTGACTATACCATTTCGCTACGAGCCTGGCTTTAAACGTGTCAACCTTGCCATCGCTACCTATATTTGTTTTGTAGATCCACTTACATCCTATAGGTTTTATACCTTTAGGAGGATTTACTAAAGTCCAGACATGGTTCGATTACATAGAGTCCATTTCTGTTTCCATGGCTTCTCGCCATGAAGCGTCGACATCCACCATCGCTTGATCATAGGTACAAGGATCATCTTCATGACCTTCTTGTACAGTGTGAAGCTCTCGCTCCCCCTGCAGTTGATACCCATACCTCTCAGGTTCATGCGGTATTCTACTAGATCTATGTGGTGGTTGTGCTACTATGGGTTCAGGCCTCGATTCATGAAACAAATGTATTTGAGGGAGTTTCATTTTGTTCTTCTAGAATAATTTTCCTACCTTTGCCCCCTTCCAAGATGAACTCATCCTCAAGGAAGTGAGCTTGTAGGGCCATGATGATTCTTTAATCATCATGCAGGTAAAAGAAGAATCCTATGGAATCTTTAGGATAACCAATGAAACGTCCCATTAGGGATCTTGCCTCCAATTTATCCACTTTAGTCTTCTTGACATAAGTGAGGCATCCCCAAATCTTAATATGATTAAGACTCGATTTTCTATTCTTCCACATCTCATGCGGAGTTTTAGCAACGGATTTGGAGGAACATCTGTTCAAAACATGAGCAGTGGTAAAGAGAGCGTATCCCCTTAACGGAATGGGTAAATCAGTGTAACTAAGTGTTGGTCCCAAGTGGCATACGAAAGGGTCTAGAAGGGGAGGGGGGTGTTGAATAGACCCTGAAGTCTTTTTCGACTTCAAAGATTCGTATTAAAAAAGGATTTTTGATGCTTGGAAAGTAGACGTTTGAAGTGTCTAACGATTGACTTAAGCGTTCACTTAAAATATAGGCGGTTTGGTGAAGCGTCTAACGAAGACTGTTTTTATAAAGTTAACTTAGATTTCAAGACTTGAATACTACAACCAAATAGGTTTGAGCGTTCACTTCTTTAATCAGTGTATTTAGTTGCTTAGCGTTTGATTAAGTTTTACTTTATCAGATTATGATATGACAATATGAATGCTGAAAGTAAAGTAAAGAACAATATTTGTAAGGTTCGTTGGGTGGTGTAATTGACACGCGTTTATCCTAGCAAGTATACTAGGTCGTGCAAAGTAATAAAGTGGACTATTTAGCCCGGGGTGTATCGTTTCCACAGGGACAATTGGATTCAATGCTCGTAATTGCTATATTATCTAACTCTAAGCTAAATCAAATTATAAGATGATAGGTGATTATACTATGAAAATAACTAAGACAATTAAATGATAAACAAGGTATTATATCAAATGGAAAAAATGATTGGGCTATGATCCTACTATGTTCTATCTTATGTTCATAAACTCTAAATTACCCGAATTTTTAGAACACTCTTGTTATGGCGAAACCCCCCTAATGTATTCATTACTCAATCTCTTAAAATAACGATCCTATACTAGTTAACAACTTCCCATATCTCTATAGCGAAGATTGAATTAACTAACATGCATTAAGGTTCAAAGGGATTCCTTGCTTACGAAGATCCTACATTCACTCGGGTCATCTTATCACAAAAATCCACACAACGCTATTGATTCTAGCTCTAGTCAATTGTTACGTTATGATATTTGATTTTATGATCTACCTTTATCTATCTCCTCTCGGTCTCAAGACAAAACATTAAATCAAACACATGGTGATCAAGCATGTGCAAGCATTAAGCATAAAAATCAAACATGCAACAAGAATGTAATAAATCCGAAAACTAGGAATTCATTAAACACAAAATATCACAAAGTATTCACATAACCCAACCACAAAGATACTTAGCTCATACTTGCAACAAAAGATAATCCAATATTTCCTAAAGACATAGTTGATATAGTAATCTAAGAGAAAGAGTTGAATTACTCCCTATTACAAAGTGTGATTCCAAGATTTTATGATGAAAAATGACTCTTCAAGCTTCCTTGGGACTTGTCATGGCTCCTTGGGACTTAGAGAGCAAGAATCCTCCTTTTGGTAGGTGAAAAGTGTATCAAAAAGGCAAAAACGGCGGACTAAAACTAGGGCACGGGAAAATGGACCGCGGTCTGAAATGTGGCAGACCGCGGTCCACTGACGTGCAGGACCGCGGTCCAAAACCGCGGTGGTCCAACAGGACCGCGGTCCAAGACCGCAATCCAGAAAGACAGAATCCAGCTTTTCACTTACTTTGCGCCTTTTCTTCGGCTTTCTCACTCGATTATCGATCTATTCAACTTGAATCCCTGCACACATGAAATGACAACAAATCAAAGCAACATGCGGGATTATCATTACTAAACTGCGACAAAAATACCTATATAAAGGGGGTAAATAATCATAAAATGTGAACTTATCAACTACCCCCCAACTAGGCTTAGATCGTCTCGATTAATAAATGGCGAACAAGTATTCATAAGTTCAGATTTTACAACTTGATTTGGGATCTTTTAAAAATTTGCAACTTCCATATAAAGGTAAGAATTAAGCCTCGAAAATGATTATGACAAGTTATACTTTACCTAGAACACTCAACAATTTGAAAACCTCCAAACATCTTCGACTCCATCTCTAAATCATGAACTCCATATCCATTTTTATGCCTAGAGCACACTTTAAACAAGATTATGCAAACCTATTAGATACTAAATACATTAAAACACTCCAATACTTGTTAACCTATCGGTGTGCATGAACTGTGAAAGTCACGATCAAAAGGTCTTTTCGGCTTGTAACGTAAGGCTAGGTAATGGCTTGGACGGGAATATATGGATAAAGTGACTAAATTCAAGAGAGCATACAACTCAATATCATCAAGCTAAACACTCACTTATCAACCGAACAAATCTCTACATCTCATCACTTAACACTTTTAAATTTCCTTTTTTTTTTCCAAGCTCACAATCCCCAAACTTGTTTCTTTTGATACCGGGGGGTAATGATTCCACAGCCAATCAATTCACATTGGAGTTCCATTTCATAGCCTAATCGAGAGAACCATTTTTTTTGATATATCTCTCTAGACTATTTAGCCAACTTTCAGTTCTTCATCTCATCTCCTCTTTTCACATAAAATCCAAACCTCCAATTATTTATCATAAGCAAGAACAACACTACCTTCTAAACCACTAATCAATGAGCTTCAATACCCAAAACAAAGTGTATACCCAAATAATTGACAAATGATATGAAGTTCCATGCTCTCTCAATTAGGAATTAGACTTTGTTTTACTTTTAGGCTAGAGGGTGGTTGGCGTGGCTTATGAAAGAAAAGCGAATGGTGGTTTCTAGTGTGCTTAGCACACACCATTCTTATCAATAAAGCACAAAGCGAGGTCTAGAGATTATGCAATATAGTGAAGGCTAAATGTAAGGCTAAAGACAATGAAAGATGGCCTAAATCATTTCATGACTTCGCACATTCAATACACACTTCAAAGTCGACAAAAGTGAAAGTTCAATGCTTTACATCCTCAAAAATTCACATAATCATGGCTAAGAAGGCTTTCAAGGTATAAAATACGATATGTTGATCAAAGACGAAGGATTTCATCTTAGATAGAGTGGAGACACTCAAACAAATCATGCTCCAAGCCAAGATATAACAAAACACGAATTTAAAACTCAACAAAGCTTTACTTGCTAACACCAAATCAAGTATGAAATTTAACAAATGAATACAAATTGCGCCAAATCGCCACATCATAATTAAATTGGGACGTCTAACCCACCCCCCAACCAATCTAGCACATTGTCCCCAATGAGCGGGCATACACATGTAATAGTAAGGGAAAGAAAGACGTCCCTGATAGCTGAAGCTAACGGATGTCCAAGTAGTGAATGAGCAAGAAGGCGAAGAAGCTACCAATAAAACCTAGCCATCTGAAGATAGAAAAAACAAGAAGGGACAAACGTATTCATCATAACAAATTAGAACACTCAAAACGAGAAAAATAAAACAAAAAGAAAAATAACAAAAATGAAAGAAAGCATGTAAAATGTGAGTTGCCTCCCACGAAGCGCTTGTTTTTAAGTCATTAGCTCGACTCCCTTACACTGCTCATGATGGATCATAAGGAGCAATTCCAACTTTGTAGGGACGAGCCTTTTTGTGCTTTTTCCAATTGCGTAAAGGCTTATCATGTCCCATCACATTCACAAATCCTGAAAAACTAAGATATGAGCTCAGATTCACTTTTATAAAAATGTAATAAAATTGTAAATAACTCAAAGTGAATTTTGAAGATGGGGAGTTTTCCATTGATGGTTTTAATGAGTATGTGGCTAGGCCTAACTCCCCGAGCCTTGATTCTGACAACTTTAGTGGTGATATATCCCAGTGACTTTGATATCTTCGGATCTCCTCGTTCTCAACCGTAGTATCACTTGGGTTCTTAGTGTATGCCTCGAACGGGCCACTAAAGATGTAAACTTTGTCTTCAACCTCCACCACTCTATCTCTCTGGTTATTGATGCAGTTTCTCAAGAAATCAAGAGATATGATGGTAGGTGGTCTTGGATTCTTGAAGATTTCTAATGCTTTTTCTTGGTCATTTGACGGGATGGATTTCAGAGACTCTATTCTGAATTGTGAGTCCTCTAGTGATGTTGCTTTTGGAGCCTCATCATTCTCTTATGTGCTAATACATGTGGTGTTCGATGATCTCCCTGCAACTAAGTTGGAGATTTGGTTTAGTTGTGCTTGCAATTCCAACATAGATGCTTCGAGATTTTGAGACCGCTCATCGTTCGACTTCATCCATTGGATCACCAACTCCTCAAAACTTGGGTTCCTATCACATTGTTGCTGATAATCCCCATGGTTCTGAAAGTTAGTCAGTTCAAATTCTCCCTGCATTAGAAAGGGGGACCTATCTTGTTGCAGGTATGCTTGTGAACCTCTCATAGCAAAATAACTGAATGGCAAGTCCTGCTGACTTCTCCATCCGTGTTGACAGTAATCGCTATGATGAACGTCTCCACACCACGAACATAAATCTTGCACTTGACTACTGTATTCGGCACCTTCATCCCATCCTTGTTTTGACCAATAAAAGTAATAATTGCTCATCTATTCAAGAATAATAAAAAAAACATAACAAAACAACAACTAAAAAAAACAAAAACAGCAACTTAAAAAAACAAAAACAGCAACTTAGGAAATAAGAACATCAACTAAAAACACAAAAACAGCAACTAAAACCACAAAAACAGCAACTAAAACACAAAAACAGCAACTTAGTCTTAGAGAAGATAAGTGAATTACAATATCAAATAACGCAATTGTCCCCGGAAACGGCGCCAAAAACTTGACACGCGTTTATCCTAGCAAGTATACTAGGTTGTGCAAAGTAATGAAGTGGACTATTTAGGACGGGGTGTATCGTCTCCACAGGGACAATTGGATTCAATGCTCGTAATTGCTATATTATCTAACTCTAAGCTAAATCAAATTATAAGATAATAGGTGATTATACTATGAAAATAACTAAGACAATTAAATGATAAACAAGGTATTATATCAAATGGAAAAAGATGATTGGGCTATGATCCTACTATGTTCTATCTTATGTTCATAAACTCTAAATTACCCGGATTTTTAGAACACTCTTGTTATGGCGAAACCCCCTAATGTATTCATTACTCAATCTCTTGAAATAACGATCCTATACTAGTTAACAACTTCCCATATCTCTATAGCGAATATTGAATTAACTAACATGCATTAAGGTTCAAAGGGATTCCTTGCTTACGAAGATCCTACATTCACTCGGGTCATCTTATCACAAAAAGCCACACAACGCAAATGATTCTATCTCTAGTCAATTGTTACGTTATGATATTTGATTTTATGATCTACCCTTATCTATCTCCTCTCGTACTCAAGACAAAGCATTAAATCAAACACATGGTGATCAAGCATGTGCAAGCATTAAGCATAAAAATCAAACATGCAACAAGAATGTAATAAATCCGGAAACTAGGAATTCATTAAACACAAAATATCACAAAGTATTCACATAACCCAACCACAAAGATACTTAGCTCATACTTGCAACAAAAGATAATCCAATATTTCCTAAAGACATAGTTGATATACTAATCTAAGAAAAAGAGTTGAATTACTCCCTATTACAAAGTGTGATTCCAAGATTTTATGATGAAAAATGACTCTTCAAGCTTCCTTGGGACTTGTCATGGCTCCTTGGGACTTAGAGAGCAAGAATCCTCCTTTTGGTAGGTGAAAAGTGTGTCAAAAAGGCAAAAACGGCGGACTAAAACTAGGGCACGGGAAAACGGACCGCGGTCTGAAACGTGGCAGACCGCGGTCCACTGACGTGCAGGACCGCGGTTCAGAAAGACAGAATCCAGCTTTTCACTTGCTTCGCGCCTTTTCTTCGGCTTTCTCACTCGAATATCGATCTATTCAACTTGAATCCCTGCACACATGAAATGACAACAAATCAAAGCAACATGCGGGATTATCATTACTAAACTGCGACAAAAATACCTATATAAAGGGGATAAATAATCGTAAAATGTGAACTTATAAGTAATCCCAACTACGTCCTTCTTCTCCTCGAACACTTAGGGGCAATCCACTAAAATGATTCTCAAAGAATCACACAGAATCTTCTACAAATTAGGGAGAGATGGATGTCGATGACTTGAGCTCCTTGATCACACAAATTTCTGCTCCAAATCACTTCAATCCCCTTGCTTCTTTCACCCAAAAATATGGCAAGTATCCAATTTCGACTCCACACAGATCGCGAGGCTTGGATAGGGGTTTTTCTAAAAGGTTTGTTTGATTTTGATAAAGTTCAAACAACTAGGAATATCTTAGTAGTAATGTGGGTTTCTCTGAAAAGAATGTTTGAGATATTGGGTTGACTGTCTCAGGATTTGAAGAAAAGCAAAGAGAATATTTTCTTGAACGTTTTGGCTTTTCTGAGATTGTAAGGAATAAGACTTCAATGCAACAGCAATTCGACTTGATAATTGTTCTCGCTATTTGGCTTGTTGTTGAAGTCCTATTTATAGGCATTGATAGGAGTCGTTTTTACATAGGTTTTTAGGTCCTTTTAATGACAATTCAGGCCCATATATAGTTTATTTTGTGCCACTCGTGCGTTTAATATGTGTGTAAAGTGCTTTCAGGTAGTAAGCGACGATGGACGAAGAAAAGGGCAAAAAGACGACTCATTTACCCAACTCTGCTCAAGGCTACGCACTAAGGCGCCTAGGCTCCATGTTTCTTGTGCCCAGGCGCGACCCAGCAAACAAAATCAAAGCTTCGCACTTCCGCGCCTAGGCGCCTGAACCTCCACGCCTAGGCGCCACATATCGCGCGCCTAGGCTCCACATATCGCGGGCCTGGGCGCCCCATTTTCCACGCCTGGATGCCTCAGAACTTTTGCCCCAAGAAAGACACGCCACATAGGCGGCGCCTAGGCGCCGATCAACGCGCGCCCAGGCGCCGCAATAACAGAATTTTGGAACTATAAATAGGATTTTTCAATTCATTTTGGGGGTTCGGAATCTTGGGAATTGAGAGCATTTTCTGGGCTTTTGAGCCATTATCACTGATTTTGAAGAGCAAGAAGAGGATAAGAGCCAAGGATTGAAGCTACATTAAAAGATCTATTGCCATTCAACCTTATAGGGAGTTTCTTTCATTGTTCATTGCATTTGATGTTTACATTTATGTATAAGAACATGTGTAATTCTGCTATGTTGATAGTTATGGGCTAAATTCATATGGCTAGGGCCTTGTAAGAATTGATTTGTGAATTATTGATAATTGTTGAATTAATTCCTTTGTTGCTAGGTGTTATGAATTTGTGCTTATATTCCTTACATGTGATTGATCACCATATGTATTATAAATTGCCTAGTTTAGCATCTTGAGAAAGAGTTAAGTTAGGGTGCAAGGAATTCATAGCATCACCGATCAAATAGGAGTTGCCCTAGACATAGGTAAAGACTCCCGGGTGAAGTCGTTCGATTCTAATCGAGTAAACTCTAGTTCCTCAATGCATGCTTAGAGGTTAGAGTTCCGGTTAGACATACTTAGGAAACCACCGCTTAAGTGTAGGAGCATATCGCGAGACATCGGGTATTCTTTACCTTAGGAGTTTTCACCATAGCAACTAGGTCTAACAATTCAACAAAAGTCTTTGTGCGGATAAGGATCAAATCAAGTCTTGCATGTGCCTTAGTCTAGTTCTCACACTTGAGTTTCAATCCGTTGCTTGTTCTTATTTCTTTTGTTCTTTGTTTGCTTACTTGTTTTACTCTTAATTTCCGTTAATTCGTCTTTACATTTATTCGAAAATCATTATCTAAAAATCCAAGTCTCCGTGGTTCGACAACCCGGACTTATTTTGTCCACTTTTATTACTACCACGACTAGTACACTTGCTATCCAAGCACGTTAGGTTCTAGCGTGTCAGACATTCTTGGAAAAAGTGTCCGTTTGACACATGTAAGGGCGCGTGTCTCTCACTTTCGCGAGTGAACAACTTTTGTCCTTTTTCCTGAAAATCTGTTGCACAAAAGTTGGTGATGCAGTCTTTGAATAGTTGACAGTCCAATAGGGTGGCTTCTCCGTACGTCTGAAAGTGCTTATCACATTTAATGCTCTTATCAGCATTTAATGCATTTGAATTAAATGCCCGTTGGCATTTAATGCATTTGAGAATATTTGCATTAAAACTCCTTCTGGACTTTAGAAATAGATTTAGGTGAAATCAGTCATTGATAGATGCTTATTCAATCCTTGAATTACTTCGATCCATAAGGTGACGCTTGGAATAGCTGGTCATTCTAGACGCTTGAAATCTTCATCTTTATTCAGACTTCAGGCGCATGAGTCTTCAAACTATACTTCTGATAAACTCAACCAGAACATATCAGACGCTTAGTCTAAGACAGCTTAACCTAACAATCTAAAATAAAAATAAAGCAAAGCCTACAAATCTAACGCTTCAAAGCTGAAAAACAAACTTACATATTTTGGGGTCTAACAGAAAAATCCTAATTGTCATCATCAAAACATCTAACATGAAATTCCTAATTATTTCCCCCTTTTTGATGGTGGCAATACTTACTCTTTTATAGTTCAAGAGTTAGACAGCCAAAATAAAAGTTAGCTTTGATTAGATACAATAGTTAAGGTTAGTTACGCTTCAACGAGATGTTTCAGCTGAAAAAAAAATGCATTTTATATATATCGAGAGTTACAAGCATTTTTACAACTAAACAAACAAAATATGAGAGACAAGAATATAGATAATGCAAATCAAAAAGCTTTAATGACTTGATCTAACTTTGTATCGCTTGGGCATTTCAGCTCGGATAGCTTCAGTCAGATTATCTTCCAAGGTCATCATCGCTTCATGATCTTTGTTGATTATGAGCTTATTTTTTTCTTGTTGTCTCTTCTTGAAAGCAGTAAAGTGTTTGTCCCAATCAGTTGGATCAATACCAATATACCTTAGACAAATTCTGAAAGTTCGGATGAAGTCAGACATCTACCTCTCTTCAGCTAAAATTTTGGGATCTGAAGGTTCTGGAATGGATGTTCTTTGAAGAGGGATGTCAAACTGTTCTAACATTGCTCTTGTAGGTATTGGTAGATTTGGATATAGTGCTCTTGGAGGTTCCCTTAGTGTTCTACTAGGCGCTCCAGAGTCACTTACTTTTAAAGCAGTTATCCAAGATGGGAGACTTAGCGCAGAAGGAGAGGTTAAGACTTGACGCTTGAGAGGCGTAGGTTCTTGAGCTCTTGAACTAATCGTTTTCCTCTTTTCTCCTTTCTTCTTCTCTTCCCCCTTATTGCCATCATCAGACTTCAGAAAGTGTTCTGTAAGTAAACTTACCTGATGAGCAATCTGAGACATAGAGTCGGAGATGTCGTCCAGACGCTTGTCGAAGCGTTCCTGCAGTGCAAGAAGCTTGGCGTTGGTAGCATCATTGAGAGATGTCTCTAGGGTTTCGAGGCGCTTTTCTAACTCTTCTTTCATGGCAAGTTGGTGGGCATGAGTAGCATCGTGCATTGTTTGAAAAGTTTGTTTGCACTCACCAACAGCCGCTTGAGCTGAGCTACGCATATGAGCAATTTGAGCGCTCATAACGTGAGACACAATTTTTGCCAAATCTTCTTTAATCTAGTGAAGGGATTCTTCATTCTGAGTAGCATGAACACTTATATCCTCCAGAACGGATTTGAGCAAAGGACCAAAAGATTGACCCTCATCTGATTGAACCGCTTGAGGAATCGGTCGCTTGAATTTGGATGAGTGTTTTAGAGAGTCAAGGGGAGCTTGATATGCTGGATCAAAGACAGTACCTCGTATGTCAAGAGAGAGAGCCTCAGCAATATCAGCATCAACCGGTTCAGGAGCGTGAGAAATATCCTCTGGTGGAGACGCTTGAACGGGTTCTTCAGCAGACGCTGGAAAATTGGCAACTACAGAAGTGGACGCTTCAATTGTCTTAGCAGGAGCTTCCTCAAGTGCTGACTCTGCTTGGCGAAAGTCATCGAATTGGAAGTTCCAATTTGCTAAATCGGCAAGAGAAGTGGACGAAGCTTCCAAAAGTTCAGTGAGTCTGGATCTAGAACAGCAAGAACCAGAAATAAATGTGCGAAGAGGACTATCAATGACCCTGATGTGCATGGGACCAATGATGTCAAGCACATGATGTGGAAAGACTTTGGACGGCGCTCGATAGATAGAGAAAATGGAGTCTGGAGAGTAATTTCGAGAGAATCCAATCAAACAGTCAGAGGGAAGAGACTTGAGACGCTGATCCTCAGGCACGTAAGCAGCGTAGTACTCTTCTAAATATGAATAGATCACTTGAGCTAGTCCCTGATTTCTTTCAAGCAGTGAGAGGACAAACTCATAATGATTGAGTACCTCTTTGCGGATAGAAGGGAGCAGAGGATATCCTCGAAAAGAATTGATGACGGAGCCATTCCATTGTCGGAGATTGACAGTGAAGATTTTGTCGAAAAGAGATAAAGGAGTCATAATCTTCACCATCAAGTTAAAATTATCTTCACAGTGGCTGGGAGTGAAATTCAGGCTAGTAATTTGAGTACTGCCACTGGTAGACGCTTGAGCGTTGAAATGTAGAGGAGTAATGGACAGTCTGTGAAGCTCTTGACGTAGACATTGTTCAACTTGATGTCTAATTAGTGGGAGCTTGAGAACAGGTCCAACTCTCTGTTGACGCTTCTTCAGGCAATACTTGGCGAAATGACGTTTCTTGTCATGCATGCCTATGCCGAACAAATGGGGAGCTTGGACTAATTCTGAGAAGGTGTACTTGTTGCCCATGTGAGCTTCAACCCAATTGACTTCGTTTATGCAGTTGTCTATGCCAGCGTTAACAATAGCTCTAATGCCTTCATGGTGAATATCTAGGATAGATTCAAAGCGATATCTATCGGTCTGATAGTTAGCATTCCAGACGCTATCAAAATATGAATTAGCTTCAGTCTGGATCAAATCTGTGAGAGATTCTAGACGCTCACCGGCATGAACTGCTTTATTTTTCCATAGGCGAAGTGGATTGACCAGAGCTAGGTTTTCAGGACTATTCGCAATATGAGGAAAGTGTGTGTAACCTTCTCGGTTCAATACTGCCTCTGATGGATTGAGAAAGCTAGGGCGAAGAGGCTCATATACACGAATATTATAGTCTCTGAGAGCAAAACCTGTACTCCTACTGTGGCCATAGTCGAAGTAATATGCCAGATCCACATCACATCTAGGAGTTCTACCTCCTTGTCTGTCTTGTTCGAGAATGAGAGAAGATGGTATTTGACCAGGAGTTTTTCCTAGTTCAATGGCTCTATAATACTTTCTCTCAATTTCTGTCATCTCAATGTTAAACACTATATCCCTGATTTTATTGTCGATATCAATCAGCAGGGCAATCGCATTCTCAGCAGCAATATATCTATCTTCATTATATACGGCAGAAATAAAATCTTCTTCAAGCGCTGGAGGCATGTAGTTGATCGAATGATCAATCGTCGTCAGCGGGTCCAGTTGGAAGAAGTGCCTTGGCTTTGTAACGTCTTCAGCAACGCTCTGACCTTCTGAGCGTGCCTCTGTTATAGCTAGAACAGGGATTGATGACTGAACATCTTTGAGAGCAGGTTCCTCATGTTCAATTGCAGCAGCTTCTGCGGCAATGTCTTTGACAATCGCCACAACTTCTGTCATCTCAACATCTAGATGGACATCTGTTGACGCTTCAGCAGCAGCTGGAGCTAAAGCCTGAGAACTTGTCTCAACAACAATACTTTGAGCGCTTAGCTCATCAGCAACTTGAGCGCTTGGCTCAACAGTCTCAGGCTCTTCAGGAATAGCAGCAGCCAGACCCTTTCTTGTCCTGGAGCGCTTGAATATTTTCTTCACGTTGACTCCTTCAACGAGTTTAAGCGCTTGAGCAGGAGGAGCAACAGCTGGTTCATCGAATTCGATTTGTTTGATGATTCCTTCCAGCTTCCTCCGCTTGAGAGGTAACTTGTCCTGTGCATCCTCATCAGTTTCCTCATCATCTTTCTGAGGAGCAGGAACAACTTGTACCTTGGGCTTTCTAGGAGCCCTCTTCTGGGTAACAGCCGGACGCTTCAAGGCTTCCTCTTGAGCAGGACGCTCAGCCTCTTCATCAGACGCTTCATGTACAGTCTGACGCTCAGAAAGTGGTTTAGCAGCACCACCAATTTTGGGAGGATTGAAAAGATTGGTCAGAATCCTTCGTCCAAAAAACTTAGTCTTATTCAGTGGGAGACTTGAGGAGTAAACGCAGTCTGATCTGTATAGAAGGTCACTTAAAACAAGTCCATATGGTTTATTAGGGGTGTTCAGACAGTCCCCAAACCTTCCAAAGATGTACTCACTCTAGTTGATTTTGATGGAGAGAAGTATAGCAGTCATCATCTGGAATTGGATGGGGTTGACCTTGTCGAATGTGCCCACTCTGCATTCAATAATTTTACTACAGAAATCAGCTAACAGTCTGTACTGAGATACCAGATCTTTCTTTTCAAAGTGCTAGGTGTAGGGTACACCATCGTACGCCCTCATAACCGTCCATGCTTCCTTGATTTGTGCCAAAGTGACACTATCCAGTGCATCACCTTCATTAGGAAGATTGAAGTTCTTTGCAATGGAGTCAGCAGTCAACACAAATTCTTTTGCTGGCTCTTTCTTGGACATAGAGAGGAGGCAAGAGATAGACTTCTTGTCCTCCGAGAGTTTTGCAGTCCTACAGAAAGTATCAACTTCCGTCGGAAATGAGTATGAGTACTGTGTTAAGAACTTCTAGAGTCCAGCCTTTGTAACAGTATCCATCATATCATGCAGGTTGATTTGGGGTTGATCATACAAGAATTTCCAATCAACAACAAGGCCTTCAGTAACCTTGGTGATGGGTTCGGCAGAAGTAGATGAAGCTTTCTTTGGTGCCATTTTTGAAAGTAGAGTGAACTGAGATTTTCTTTTGCTTTGAGAGAGAGAGAGAAATTTGCAGAAATTTTTGAGTGAATGTGAATGGTCTTTCTGCAGAAGTTGTATTTTAAATGACACAGTAAAGAGTTTTGAAACTTGTGTTCTCTAGTCTCTGTAGGATTTAGACACGTGTAAGGACTTTTGAATCTCAGCCATAAATTTATTAACTGTGGACGCGAGTTTTGTGTAAAAGAGAGAAGTTACATTTGGTAATTCTCATATATAATGATTTGACATCCGAGTTTAAAAAAATGAAAAGAAAAACGTTTGGTATTTTCAGAGTGTAGCACACGCGCCTGATGGCACACTGACACGTACACAAACACGTGCTATCTCTGAACCGTCATTTTAAAAGTTTTGATTACCCGCCAGTTTGATGTGATAGAAGCGTGCGAGTAGAGTACAAAATAGACTTTTGAGTCTACCCGAAAGAAAGAAGCTTGTAAACTTTATGCATGGCTTGAAAAAAAATATTTTTATATTAAGAGTTGATTGGAATTGGTTCAACGCTTAACTGATACCACTTGTTGGTATAAAAAAAAATTAGACGCTTAGGATTGAAAAGACTTTTTATGTTTGAGCGTCCAATATTTTATGTATAAGTAATGCTGAGCGTTGATGATCATGCATCTGAAAATTTTGATCATTGACGCTTGCAGTTATGGATAAGTACAACATTAAGGTTCCCTCTAAATTTGATAACTTGTACCAGTCAGGAAAATCTTTTAGATATAAATCAAGTGGATTTCCCCTAAATTATATGTCTAATAAAATATGATGCAAAATGATTAAGCATTTAAATCAATCATACCTAATTCACTTCTCAAAGTGAGAAAATGTTGTTCGTTGAGTGCTTTGGTGAAGATATCTGCCAATTGTTTGTCAGTTCCAATGAAGTGCATGAAGATATCTTTCTTTTGAACGTGGTCACGAAGAAAATGGTATTTAATGTCAATGTGTTTGGTTCTGGAATGAAGAATAGGATTTTGAGTCATGGCTAGAGCGCTTTGGTTATCACAATGAATGGGGGTTGGACCTAGGATTATTTCATAATCTCTAAGTTGTTGCCTCATCCATAATACTTGTGCACAACAACTTCCTGCAGCTACATATTCGGCTTCGGCTGTGGAGGTAGCTATGGATTGTTGCTTCTTACTATGCCATGAGATTAACCTATCACCATGCTCGGGGTGCTTGCTTAAGGCCATAAAGTGCTTTGTCTAGCTTGTAAACCATACCCTTACCATAATTGTTGATGAATCCTGGTGGTTGCTCCACATATACTTCTTCTTGGAGTTCACCATTCAGGAAGGCACTCTTCACGTCCATCTGATACACCATGAACTTGTTGAACGCTGCATATGCTGGAAACATGCGGATTGCTTCAAGACGAGCGGCAGGAGCGTATGTCTCATCAAAGTCAATACCCTCCTCTTGGCAATATCCTTGAGCTACGAGTCTGGCCTTGTTTCTTATCGCAATGCCGTTCTCATCCATCTTGTTTCTATAAACCCATCTAGTTCCAATAACTCCATGGTGAGTTGGCCTTGGTACTAGCATACTGATTAAGCTCTTCTTGCATAGCTTCAATCCAACTTGGGTCGCTTAGCGCTTCATCCACTTTCTTAGGTTCCATTTGAGATAGAAAGCTTGCGAACATAGCCTCATTGATCGTAGCGGCTCTAGTCCTAACAGGCGCTTTAATATCTCCAATAATCTGCTCAGGTGGATGATCATGCAGCCATAGTCTATCTGGTTGGAAAGGGTTAAGAGGTTGAACAGACGCTTGACGAACAGACGTTTGATTATCCCCTTGCGTAGGCGCTTCAAGTTCACAGATTCTTGTTTGCTCTTGGTGATCACTCTCTTCATGATCATCAGCATTTCTTACAATATTGTCCATATTAACCTCACGAGTGATCTTAGGAGGTGGCACTGAGATCTCATCATCGTCGTCAGTATCTTCATCAACAGTAACCTTAGACGCTTGATGACATAGATCTTCAACTCCTACATCATTCATATTAACCTTACTCGGTTCTTGGTTAGCATCATCAAAAACAACATGAATAGATTCCTCAACCTTCGATTTGATCATATTGAGGATGCGAAAATTCTTTCCATTCTTGGCGTAGTCTAGAAAGATTCCCTCATCCGCTTTAGGATCAAATGTCTTTAGAATTTGGGAACCATTATTATGGATAAAACATTTAGAACCAAAGACGTGAAAATATTAAACATTTGGCTTACGTCCCTTCCACAGTTCATATGGAGTTTTCCCATGCTGTTTGTTGATCATGCAACGGTTTTGAGTGTAACAGGCAGTGTTGATCGCTTCAGCCCAAAACCTAGGAGCGAGCTTGGATTCTGCTAACATAGTCCTAGCTGCTTCCTTAAGCGTTTGGTTTCGTCGCTCAGCAACACCATTTTGTTGGGGAGTTCTGGGAGCTGAAAACTCATGATGTATTCCATTTTCTGCACAAAACTTCTCAACAATCTTGTTAGTAAACTGACACGCTAAAAGCTAACGTGCTATTGTAGCAAGTGCACTAGTCGTGTGTAGTAATAAGTGTGGACGAAAAGTCCGGGTTGTCGAACCACGGAGACTTGAATTCTAGTTTAAGATTTGTAATGAAGTGAATAAACAAAGTAAGAATAAATTCAAATAAAATTTGTAAAGAACAAGAACAAAGATGAGCAAGTGATTTAAAACCAATTATAAAGGGAGACTAAGGCACATGCTAGGTTCAAATTGATCAAATATACTTATAAAGGTTCTTGTTGAAGGATTACACTTATATTGTTATGGTGAGAGCTCCGAGGGTAGAGAATAACCGATGTCTCGCGTATAAACTCCTATGCTTAGATCGTGATTTCCCAAATATTCCTATCCGGAAATCTAACCACTAAACATGCATTAACGTACTAGAGTTCACTCGATTAGAATCGAACAACTTCACCCGGGAATCTTTACCTATGTCTAGGGCAATTCCTCATTAGTTGCGGGTCATGATGTGAATCTCTTGCACCCTAAGTTAATTTTCTCCCGAAATATCAACCTAGGCATAAGATTCTAACATATAGTGATCAAGTATATGCAAGATAGGTAAAAACACAAATTCACATCACATAACAATATAAGTATAACCTCTACAATCATCTATTATAAGCATATATCACAATTTGACCTTACATGGCCTTAGTCTTATGAATTTAGTTCATGATAGTTATTATGAAAAACAATAATGAATAAATACACATGTTCATAGACATGAATGAAATGAAAAGGCTATAAAAACTCCCTCTAATGTGATAGATGATGGCCCCTTGATTGGAACTTCAATTCCTAGCTTTCTCCTCTTAGAATGATGAAGAATGGTGATGAATGAAGCTTGAGGACCTGTTCCTCCTCCTCCTCTCCTCCAAGAATCTGAAATTGATAGTGAATGATGAAGATTATGGGTTCCCCCTCCTTTTATAGCCAAAAATTCCACTAAAGTATGCATTAAGAATTCCCATTAAAGTTCCCCAATGAGAATTCCACCTAAGGTGATGCTTAAAGTTTGGCTTTTAAGATTCCAACCAGCTAAAAAATGTTGAACTTTCGGCCATTAAGAATCCCACCAAGCATAACCATGTGAAAACTTCAACAAAACACATGCATGCTGCCATTTTCTTGCTTTCCAGCGCAGTCTTAGTAGTTTCCTCATAAACTTCTCCACCGATCTCCTAATTGGATGATTCAAGTCCCCATGTTCAGATAACACATAGATCTACAACTTTACAGAAGGACATTTTGTCCAATTCGGTCTCTAAGTATACCTAAATTACGTTTCAACATGGAGGTTGTTTCTGATTTGGTGCCCATAAAGTAAATCTACCAAGAAACACACTTATGACAACCCCTCAACACATGTGCTGAATTATGTCCAAAATTGATTCTCACCCATCATATAATGCTGGAATTTAGGCTGAAAAAGGAGTAACATTCGGACTATCCATGCCTAGGCATGACTAGGAGGGCACTGGGGCGTATCCTGACACATGTACTTCTCTGTTCGGCGCAGCAATCGTATGTTCTTCACAATTATCTCTATAGACCTCCGATTTGGATGTTTCAAGTTCCAATTTGAAGCTAAGACATACATCTAAAACTTTGTAGAAGGAAACTTTGTCTAAGTCGGTCTCGAAATATACGGAATTATCGCTCGAATGTGGTAGGAGATGCATAAACCGCCTAGGTGTTGAAAAACATGCTTGAACTTGTTTTGTACATCGTTTTTCTTCCCTTTTCTTCATGTATTCTCATTTATTACCTGTATTCACTTAACACACCTATTAAATGCAAATGTGACATGATTTAAGCAATAAGTGAATCCAAATCATAAGAATTACGGTCTTAAAAACACGTAAAAACACCTCTTATCAACACCCCCAAACTTATCAATTGCTCGACCTCGAGCAATAAGAGCTATAAGGCAAGACCAACATCATTCAATGGGAGAAAACAAAACAACTAACTAACTCACTTTCGTGGAGTAAACGATTGCACTTAGCGGGTGCAACAAGCCTTTAAACCTTTGAGTTACCTCAAAGGACGAGTTATAGTCTCGTGAGGGTTTGCATAAGATATACCCACAAAATCTAGCAAATTTTCAATCCCAACCGAATCAACACATCTCAATATGATCAACAAGAATGAATGGCATAAAATCAACCTTTTAAAGTTCACAAATATATATATACATATCAACTACTTTTGCTCATGTGACACCAATACTTGAAACGACTCCCTAGGGTATAGTGAAAAATAAATCTAGGGTATTATAGTCGAGAGGCATCCTTACCAAATTTTGGACATTAATCCCATATCTATCAACTTTTGATCAAACACAAGGCACAAGAATTATAGAAAATCTCATAGCCATTTAAATTTCATTATCTCAAATATTCAACATTCAATTCATATGGAATTTCCATTAAACTTCATTAAGGCTAGATCATGTGCAATGTTTTATTCCATTAGGCTTTCTATGACACCCATGTAACAAGTTTTAGACCAATGACTCCCAAACTAGATAGTTTTAGGGCATTAAGTGTAGAGACACTCCTAAGGATTTAATCACTTGAGTATCAAAGGCCACGAAATAAAACTAGATCTTTTAAACAATTCACTTCTTTTGGCTTGAGCATAGCTCAAATTAGCATAATAGTACAGTATATAGGCATGAAACTTTTCACCTCCGGTACGTATTAGCCTGACCACTTTTGGTCATACCAAAATTCAACCTTTTCAATTCATTGTTAGCATATAAAATTACTACTCAACTTATAACCTTATGAGAAATCTAAGTTAATATTTCTGGGAATAATTCCTTAAGTGTCTCAAGATGGTTATCCTCTCAACTCCTCTACCTTCGATTTAAGTGCATTGTGAATCATCTAAGGAATCAATTCTAGTCTAAGGTCTCCACGAGCAATTTCAAAGATATATATATTCCATTAAATTCAGATTATTTCAAGAATTCATGCCATTTTTCCAAGTCAATCAATTTCAATGCATCAATTGGAAGGACTAAAAATTTTCATGCTTGATTTTCTCAACAAAGAAGCATATAAACATGATATCAAACAAACTTTCCCCAAATTCAAGTTAAAAATTAGGATTGCATTTTCAATATTCAAAATAGATACTCTTCTACCCCCAAACTTAAATCCAACATTGTCCCCAATGTTGTTACAACATGCATACACAAAGGTAAAAGAACACTTACAACCAAGGATATTGAAGAACATCCTTAAGCTTCCAATGCATCCTTACAAAGTTTCTCCTCTTATCGAGTAAAATAAGAATCTCTAAAGGTGGGGTCCAAATGTGCATCATATCTAACACTTCAACTTTTTAAACCATCAAGCATAAGAAAAACATACATGCCCAAAGTGCATGCTTGAACACAATAAAAAGAAACAAACTAAACAAAACAAAAACGAAAGCAAAAAGAAAAGAAAACTTACAAACTTGGGTTGCCTCCCAAGAAGCGCTAGTTTAGAGTCGGTAGCTCGACTTGAGATAAAGAATCGCTAAAGATCCTGGAGGGGAATGGTCACTTTATCCCTCGACCCGTCAATCCCAATGTAATGCTTTAACCTTTGGGCGTTTGTCATGAAGGTTCGTCCATTATCCGTTATAAGTTCAATGGCACCAGAAGCATACACACGAGATACAACAAATGGTCCCGACCATTTTGACTTGAGCTTCCCGGGAAAAAGTCGAAGGCGAGAATTGTATAGTAAAACCTTGTCTCCTTCATGAAATTCTCGGGGAATAATACGCTTATCATGCCATGTTTTCGTTCGCTCCTTGTAAAGCTTGGCGTTCTCATACGCTTGATGGCGCCATTCCTCAAGTTCGTGTAATTGGAGTAATCGCTTGGTACCTACGAGTTGAGAATCAAAATTTAGAAATTTAATAGCCCAAAAAGCGCGATGTTCGAGCTCAACCGGTAAGTGACATGCTTTTCCAAAGACAAGGCGATATGGGGACATGCCAATCGGAGTTTTAAACGCGGTTCTATATGCCCACAAGGCGTCATCTAGTTTAAGGGACCAATCTTTTCTAGATGCGTTAACCGTTTTTTCAAGAATGCGTTTAATCTCCCGATTCGACACCTCCACTTGACCACTCGTTTGAGGATGATATGGGGTTGAGATTTTATGCCGTACCCCGTACTTGTTCAGTAAGTGCTCAAATTGTTTGTTACAAAAATGGGTGCCCCCGTCACTAACGATTGCTCTAGGAGTTCCAAAACGAGTGAAAATCCTTTTTTTTTAAAATCGAGTAACCACCCGAGCATCATTAGTTGGTAAAGCCTCAGCTTCGACCCATTTGGAGACATAGTCGACCGCAACAAGAATATACTTATTGGAACAAGAACTAGGGAAGGGTCCCATAAAATCAATACCCCATACATCAAATAGTTCACATTCAAGCATGTTATTCAATGGCATTTCGTGTCTTTTAGAGATGTTACCTGTTCGTTGACACCTATCACAAGATTGAACATACAAGAATGCATCTTTAGAAAGAGTAGGCCAAAAGAAACCTGATTGAAGCACTTTAGCCACTGTTTTAGAGGGTCCAAAGTGACCACCTACCGACATATCATGACAATGGGCGAGAATTGATGCTATTTCCTCCTCGGGGATACATCGTCGAATGAGGCCATCTGCACAAATCTTAAATAGATATGGTTCGTCCCACAAATATCGCTTCACATCAAATAAGAATTTCTTCTTTTGATGATAAGTGATATCCGGAGGAAGAACTCCCGTGACAAGATAATTTGCATAATTGGCATACCAAGGAGCATCATTATGAAGTATAGCATACAATTGCTCATCGGGAAACTCCTCACAAATAGGTTTATCAAACACACACTCAGGGTTAGGAATCTCTATCCTAGACAAGTGGTCGGCAACAACATTTTCTACTCCTTTCTTATCCTTAATTTCTATGTCAAATTCTTGAAGAAGTAAAATCCACCTAATGAGTCTAGGTTTGGCATCCTTTTTGGCAAGCAAGTATTTTAATGCGGAGTGATCAGTGTACACAATTACTTTATTCAAAATGAGATAAGCATGGAACTTGTCAAATGCAAATACTATGGCTAGTAATTCTTTTTCCGTGGTTGCGTAATTCATTTGTGCATCATTTAAAGTCTTACTAGCATAGTAGATGGTTTGAAATACCTTATCCTTCCTTTGGCCAAGGACCGCACCCACCGCGGTGTCACTAGCATCACACATCAATTCGAAGGGCAAACTCCAATCGGGAGGTGCCATGATGGGAGCGGATATCAATAGCTCCTTAAGAGTCATGAAGGCCTGTAAACAAAGGGAATCAAAATTGAATGGTGCATCTTTGACAAGCAAGTTAGATAACGGCTTTGCAATTTTGGAAATTTTTTTGATAAATCGCCTATAGAAGCCGGCATGACCAAGAAAGCTCCTCACGGCTTTCACCGATGTAGGTGGAGGAAGCTTTTCTATTACCTCAATCTTGGCTTGGTCCACTTCAATCCCTTTTTGGGAGATTTTGTGACCTAGCACAATCCCTTCCCGGACCATAAAATGACATTTTTCCCAATTCAAAACAAGATTTGTTTCCTCACAGCGTTTTAGAACACGGTCCAAATGATCAAGACATGTGTTAAATGAGGTTCCAAAAACAGAAAAATCATCCATAAAAATCTCAAGGAATTCTTCAACCATGTCATGAAAGATCGCCATCATACATCGTTGAAATGTGGCCGGGGCATTGCATAATCCAAACGGCATCCGCCTATAAGCAAACGTGCCATAGGGACAAGTGAAAGTTGTTTTCTCTTGGTCCTCGGGGGCTATGGCAATTTGGTTATAGCCGGAATATCCATCTAGAAAACAATAAAAATCATGTCCGGCTAACCTTTCAAGCATTTGGTCAATGAATGGGAGGGGGAAATGGTCCTTACGAGTGGCATCATTTAACTTGCGATAATCTATACACACACGCCACCCGGTAAGCATTCGAGTAGGGATTAATTCATTGTTCGCATTTTCTATCACAGTTATTCCGCCCTTCTTGGGTACTACTTGAGTCGGGCTTACCCATGCACTATCAGAGATAGGATAGATTATACCTGCATCGAGTAGTTTTATAACCTCTTTCTTTACCACCTCTTGTATTTGTGGATTTGACCGTCTTTGTGGTTGGCGTGTAGGTTTTGCGGACTCCTCCATGAGTATTTTGTGCATGCACACCGCTGGACTTATGCCTTTTATATCCGCAATTTCCACCCGAAGGCCTTTTTGTTGGCCTTCAATACTCTCATGAGTCGCTCCTCCTGTTCTCCTGTCAAAGAAGATGAGATAATTAAAGGTAGAGTCTCATTATCATTTAAAAATACATATTTCAAATGTAATGGTAATGGTTTAAGCTCAAGGATAGGGGCCTCTTCGATAGAAGGGCGAGGAGGAGCCAAGAGTGATCTTTCTAATTTTTTAGCTCCAATGACGTGGTAAAAAGGTGGCTTCTCTATGCTAAACATGGTTTCCAATTGTTCTTCACTCGCTGAATCGACATCCATAGATTTGGAAAGACATGTCTCCAATGGGTCGTCTACCATTTGTGCCTGAAAAGTCTCATCAATCAACATATCAAATACATCGATGCGTAGACATGAGTCAGGATCACATGGGTGTTTAAGCACTTTAAAAACATCAAAGGTGACCTTTTCATCTCCCACATTTAAGGTTAGCTTACCATTGGCAATATCGATTACCGCCTTACCAGTGGCTAGGAATGGTCTTCCTAGGATCAGGGGTACCTCAACATCTTCCTCCATATCAAGAACCACAAAGTCAACCGGGAAGTAGAATTTGTCGACTTGAACGATTACATCTTCGATTATTCCCCGTGGTCTCTTGATTGATCTATCGGCAAGTTGGAGGCTCATTGAAGTCGGCTTTGGGTTACCAAGGCCCAACTTTTTGAAAAGAGAGTACGGGAGGAGGTTAATGCTAGCTCCCGAGTCGCACAAAACTTTTTCGAAGGATAATGGCCCAATCGTGCAAGGAATAGTGAGACTCCCAGGGTCTTCAAGTTTCATTGGTAATTTATTAAGCAATACGGCGGAGCATTCCTCGGTTAGGCACACCGTTTCGTTTTCCTCCCACTTTTGTTTGTTGGACAAAATATCCTTGAAAAATTTCACGTAATTTGGCATTTGTAAAATTGCGTCTATAAAAGGAATATTAATCCTAACCTCACGAAGAATTGCTAAGATTCGAAGGAAACTTGGATCCATCTCCTTTTTTTTCTTTCTATGTGCATTAGGAAATGGCAGACGGACCTCGATGGGAGGATGCGTTGGAGTTGAAGAGCCCGCTGTGGAGGGTTCAGGAGGTGGCGCCTGGGCGCGACGATCGGCGCCAGGGTGCTGGGTCTCGGGCGCCTGAGCGTGATCATCGGGACGCTCGGGCGAGCAATTGCGAAGCATTCGTTCACTGTGGGTTGATTCCGGCGCCTGGGCGTTCTCATCGGGGTGCTCGGGCGCGGAAATGCGAACAGCATCATTGACTATCTGTTTGCCACTTCTTAAGGTGATGGCGTGGCATTGCTCCTTCGGGTTTTTTTCTGTGTCACTTGGTAAAGTTCCCGGGGCTCTCTCGCTGATCGCCTTTGCCATTTGACCCATTTGTGTCTTTAAATCCTTCATGTCCATCATTATATCCTTCATCATAGTACGGAGTTCGTTGATTGCTGAATCCGATTTCTTTATTTGTTCATCGAGACGCTCTTCGGTTGTAAGAGGTCTTATTTGCCTTTGTATATGAGGATTACCTTGCCTTTGAGCTTGGTTATTGTTGAATGGGGGCCTTGGTGCTTGATAGACGCCGGGATGGGCATTTTGTGCCGGATTGGGCCTCCTTGGAAAATTTTCGGGCACATGGAAGTTCAATTGAGGTCGATTGGCATTTCCAACATAGTTTACATTGCCAACCATTGTTTCCAAAGCAACTTCTTCGCCCAACTCTTGAACACAAGCAATCTTTTTAGTGGGTGTGATTTCTTCATCATCGGGATAGAGTTCATCTTCTCGGGCTAATTGCTCAATCTTGTCCCACACACTTTGGCAATCGAGCCCAAGGAGATCACCACCGGCGCCGGCATTGAGCCTATTTCGGATGCGCGAACGGACTCCATCATGGAATCGTAATACTTGCTCGCTCAATCTTAGGTTGTGATCCGGACATTTTCGGAGCATGTTTTTATATCTAGCCCATGCCTCGGCTAAGGACTCATGATTCCCCTGCTTAAACTCCTTAATGTTGCTCCTTAGCTCATTGATTTTGGAGGGTGGAAAGAATTTGCTCAAAAAGGCATCGACCAATTGTCCCCATGTTGTGATGGATTGGGGTGGTAGAGATTTGTACCACATGGTCGCCCTTTCCTTTAATGAGAAGTGGAAGACTCTTAGACGAATTGCATCGAGATCCCGTGGATGAAATTGGGTAGTCATGAGAGTATCGTCTAAAGTCTCCAAATGCTCATGAGGTGATTCATGGGGCTCTCCATAGAAGGGTTCGCTTTGCACCATGCTAAAGATGTGTGACGGAATGTGATAATTTGGTGCAAAGAAATTTGGAAAGACTACGGGCCCCGGTATAGTGTGGACCCTTGGAGGTAGACTTTCCCGGACCGATGGAAGTCTTTGAGGAGGTGCCGGTTGCATAGCTTGGAATAGATTTTGCAACCATTCCCTGTTTTCCGGGAGATTTATGTCGGGAAAATTCCCATTTGGATTTAGATTGTCGGCCATTTCTCGAGCGCGTCTACTAGATCGAAGAACACGCTCTATCTCCGGCTCAAAATTGTATAGAGGCTCGTTAGAAGAGCGGGTCATGCACCACAAATTACACCTAACAATTAAACACAAAAAACAAAATTAGAATAATAAAATAAAAGAAAGGTTAGAAATAAACGAAGAACTAAGAATTATGAAAATTTAAACGAAAAATCAAAAACTAAAATGAACAAGTCCCCGGCAACGGCGCCAAAAACTTGACACGCTAAAAGCTAACGTGCTATTGTAGCAAGTGCACTAGTCGTGTGTAGTAATAAGTGTGGACGAAAAGTCCGGGTTGTCGAACCACGGAGACTTGAATTCTAGTTTAAGATTTGTAATGAAGTGAATAAACAAAGTAAGAATAAATTCAAATAAAATTTGTAAAGAACAAGAACAAAGATGAGCAAGTGATTTAAAACCAATTATAAAGGGAGACTAAGGCACATGCTAGGTTCAAATTGATCAAATATACTTATAAAGGTTCTTGTTGAAGGATTACACTTATATTGTTATGGTGAGAGCTCCGAGGGTAGAGAATAACCGATGTCTCGCGTATAAACTCCTATGCTTAGATCGTGATTTCCCAAATATTCCTATCCGGAAATCTAACCACTAAACATGCATTAACGTACTAGAGTTCACTCGATTAGAATCGAACAACTTCACCCGGGAATCTTTACCTATGTCTAGGGCAATTCCTCATTAGTTGCGGGTCATGATGTGAATTTCTTGCACCCTAAGTTAATTTTCTCCCGAAATATCAACCTAGGCATAAGATTCTAACATATAGTGATCAAGTATATGCAAGATAGGTAAAAACACAAATTCACATCACATAACAATATAAGTATAACCTCTACAATCATCTATTATAAGCATATATCACAATTTGACCTTACATGGCCTTAGTCTTATGAATTTAGTTCATGATAGTTATTATGAAAAACAATAATGAATAAATACACATGTTCATAGACATGAATGAAATGAAAAGGCTATAAAAACTCCCTCTAATGTGATAGATGATGGCCCCTTGATTGGAACTTCAATTCCTAGCTTTCTCCTCTTAGAATGATGAAGAATGGTGATGAATGAAGCTTGAGGACCTGTTCCTCCTCCTCCTCTCCTCCAAGAATCTGAAATTGATAGTGAATGATGAAGAGTATGGGTTCCCCCTCCTTTTATAGCCAAAAATTCCACTAAAGTATGCATTAAGAATTCCCATTAAAGTTCCCCAATGAGAATTCCACCTAAGGTGATGCTTAAAGTTTGGCTTTTAAAATTCCAACCAGCTAAAAAATGTTGAACTTTCGGCCATTAAGAATTCCACCAAGCATAACCATGTGAAAACTTCAACAAAACACATGCATGCTGCCATTTTCTTGCTTTCCAGCGCAGTCTTAGTATTTTCCTCATAAACTTCTCCACAGATCTCCAAATTGGATGATTCAAGTCCCCATGTTCAGATAACACATAGATCTACAACTTTGCAGAAGGACATTTTGTCCAATTCGGTCTCTAAGTATACCTAAATTACGTTTCAACATGGAGGTTGTTTCTGATTTGGCGCCCATAAAGTAAATCTACCAAGAAACACACTTATGACAACCCCTCAACACATGTGCTGAATTATGGCCAAAAGTGATTCTTACCCATCATATAATGCTGGAATTTAGGCTGAAAAAGGAGTAACATTCGGACTATCCATGCCTAGGCATGACTAGGAGGGCGCTGGGGCGTATCCTGACACATGTACTTCTCTGTTCGGCGCAGCAATCGTATTTTCTTCACAATTATCTCTATAGACCTCCGATTTGGATGTTTCAAGTTCCCATTTGAAGCTAAGACATACATCTAAAACTTTGTAGAAGGAAACTTTGTCTAAGTCGGTCTCGAAATATACGTAATTATCGTTCGAATGTGGTAGGAGATGCATAAACCGCCTAGGTGTTGAAAAACATGCTTGAACTTGTTTTGTACATCGTTTTTCTTCCCTTTTCTTCATGTATTCTCATTTATTACCTGTATTCACTTAACACACCTATTAAATGCAAATGTGACATGATTTAAGCAATAAGTGAATCCAAATCATAAGAATTACGGTCTTAAAAACACGTAAAAACACCTCTTATCATAAACTCAGTACCGTGATCGCTTCTTATTCTTGCAACCTTAAGATTTTTCAATATTTGAAGTTGCCGAATAAGCGTTGTTAACTTGCCACATGTTTCATCTTTGGATGAAAGAAATTCCACCCAAGTAAATTGAGAGAAATCATCTACTATCACCAAAGTATACTTCTTACCGCTTACACTGATCGTTTGAACAGGTCCAAACAAATCCATGTGAAGTAGTTCAAGTATTCTAGAGGTAGATAGATGAGGTTTTCTCTTGAACGATGATTTAACTTGTTTACCCATTTGACAAGCGTCACAAAGGCGATTCTTGTGAAATGGTCCATTTGGTAATCCCTCTACAAGATTTTGACTTATAAGCTGAGAGATTGTTTTGAAGTTGAGGTGGTTCATTTTTCTATGCCATAACCAACCTATTTTAGATTCATTTTTAGCAACAAAACATGTTGGGTTGTTATCAAGTGTTGAACCTCAATCTACCAAATATACGTTGTTTGTTCTTTTACCCTTCAATTTAGTAGACTTAGTCTTAGCGTCATTTATATAGCAACAGTCACTTGAGAATATGACTTCAAAGCCTTTATCACAAAATTGACTTATGCTTAATAAATTGTGTTTTAGACCATCAACATAATAAACATCACTTATCATGATGTTCCCCCTATGCACAGTACCTATACCTTTGGTTTTACCTTTGGAGTTGTCACCAAATACAACCTGAGGACCATTGGCAGCTTGATAGTTGATCAGAAGATCTTTGGAACCAGTTATGTGCCTTGACGATCCACTATCGAAGTACCACACAGATGTATCGACTCTAGCTCTAGGTACCTTCAATCAAAAGGGAAGTTCTATTTCTATTCAGGTACCCATTGTTGCTTGGGTCCTTTAACATTAGTAACATTGTTAGTTTGAATTAGAACTTTAGGAACCCATATTTGCCTGGTCTTCATTTTAGGAATACTGGCCTTTCTGGGTTTCACAACGTGTTGTGTGTGCTTTTTGGGTGTATAGTAATAATATCCTTGATTATAATGGTAGTCATAATCATAATCATCATAGTATCGATAATATGATCTTGACTGTCTCGGATATTGATGCTGGTATTTCCTTGGCGCTTGCTTGGGTTGCACTTTTAGTGCTAGACGCTTAGTGCTTGATTCACAGTGGTCAGGCTTATCTTTAGTCTTTTGAGCATTTGGATAGACCCGTCTTTGTGAATCATTTGCCTTAACCTTAGCCTTGCCTGAGTTAGCTTTGACTTTCTCATTTGGCCTCTTACCATTGTCACTAGGTTCATTTTGTGTTTGACCTTGTGAACCTTTTTCAACAAAGATAACACCCTTTCCTTTGTTGTTTGCCGTAACATTAGATTTATTGGGTTGTTTACCGAGTTTATCGCATCCTAAACCGGTCTTCTCACCAAATAATCTAGTTACTTCAGTCACATTATCCAACTTTCTAGAAGCTTTTGATAATGATGAGATGAGCTGCTCTGATTTAGCAAGTCTAGCGATCAAATCAACTTCTCTCTTGACTATTATATCAAGATCGCTTTTTAATTGAATAATTTCACTCTAAAGTGATTGGTTCTTCTCAATGCACTGTTGCTGAACTTGCAACTCTGCTTTGAGCGTTGCTTTATCTCTTATGAGTGATGAGATAATAGAGAGATCATTTTGATATATTTTGGCGGCTTCTTGACATTCATTGTAGTATTCTTTGACTTTGTCAAGTAATTCATCATAAGAGAGAGGAATAGATAATTCATTGATTACCTCAGGAGACGCTTCATCATCTCTGGCCATGAGACATATGAGCGCTGAGTCATCTAATGGCTCATCATCATCGATACTCTCTTCTGATGATTCTAAATCTTCAGGTGCGGATGCTGGTTCTGATTCCGCTAGCAAACCTTGTTGACAAAGGTTGCTCCTAAATTGGTTTCTATCCAAGTAATCATGCCTTGAGGGCTTGGATACGTTTGGATAAGGACAATTTACCTGGTAGAGCCCTGGTTTCCTGCAATTGTAACAAAGATTAGTTTTCATCTTTTGTTCATTTGTTAACCTTGCAATGTGTGGTTTTGAGACCACTGGAGCTGAGAGATTTTGAATAGACGCTTGATACTGAACAGGCGCTTGAGGTGAAGGAACAGAAGATTGAGGCGCTTGAAGCTGTTGTTGCATCGAAGAAGGCACTTGATATGAGCTTTGTCCTTGATTATTGAAACCTTTTCCTTTCTTTTCATATCTCAAGAACTTTCTGAATCTATTCAACAAAGCCAATTCCTCTTCTTCATTGATATCTAAATTCTTTCCTTTATTGCCCGATTTGCCTTTGATTGATGCTATAAGCGCTCCAGATTCAATTACCGGACTACTCACAACATCACTAGCAGAATTCAACTCGAACTCAAATACTTTGAGCTCTGAAAAGGCATCTTTTGGAGTTAGGAGATCCAGCATATTTGATTCTCTCATAGCAGTTGTCTTCATCAGGAATTTACTTGGTAAACTTCTAAAGATCTTAACCAACATTTCTCGATTCTGCAAATCCATTCCCAACGATGTAAGTTCTGTAACTAGAGCTGTAAATCTTATATCTAATTGCTCCAAAGTTTCATTGGGTAGCATCTTAAATCCGTTAAACTTTTCCTTAGCAATGGAAAGTTTGTTTTCTTTGATCTGAGCTGAACCACCACAAATTGTAGCCAACTTATCCCATATTTCTTTAGTGGTTTTGCAAGACTTGATCTTGTTAAATAAGTTGTCATTATCACCAATAGCCGTATATAGAGTGTTACGACCAACATTGTCCAAATTAGCTCTTCGACGCTCATCTGGAGACCATTCTTGTTTTGGTTTCTCAACGTAACCATCGAGAGTTTCTTCCGTAGCTCCAGGCGCTCTTGTGATAACTTTATATATTTTGATTGGCCCATCTGAAATAATGTCACACATGTCATCATCACATGAACAGAGATATGTAAATGCTTTGACTTTCCATGTGTCAAAATTTGACTCAGTTAGTTTGGGAACTTTAGCAAATGCCATATTTAAAATATAAAGCAACTAAGTTTGAAAAAGGATCTAAATAAGCAATTATGCTTGGAAATTTTAAAATTTCAATTTTAACCGCTCTGATACCACTTGTTGGTCCCAAGTGGCATACGAAAGGGTTTAGAAGGGGGGGGTTGAATAGACCCTGAAGTCTTTTTTGACTTCAAAGATTCATATTAAAAAAGGATTTTGGATGCTTGGAAAGTAGACGCTTGAAGTGTCTAACGCGTGACTTAAGCGTTCACTTAAAATATAGGCGGTTTGGTGAAGCGTCTAACGAAGACTGTTTTATAAAGTTAACTTAGATTTCAAGACTTGAATACTACAACCAAATAGGTTTGAGCGTTCACTTCTTTGATCAGTGTTAGCACAGCGGAATAATTTTTGGAGTCTTCTCTTTGAAAGCTTTAACATCACAGAAAGTGTATTTAGTTGCTTAGCGTTTGATTAAGTTTTACTTTATCAGATTATGATATGACAATATGAATGCTGAAAGTTAAGTAAAGAACAGTATTTGTAAGGTTCGTTGGGTGGTGTAATCCCAACTACGTCCTTCTTCTCCTCGAACACTTGGAGGCAACCCACTAAAATGATTCTCAAAGAATCACACAGAATCTTCTACAAATTAGGGAGAGATGGATGTCGATGACTTGAGCTCCTTGATCACACAGATTTATGCTCCAAATCACTTCAATCCCTTTGCTTCTTTCACCTAGAAATATGGCAAGTATCCAATTTCGACTTCACACAGATCGCGAGGCTTGGATAGGGGTTTTTCTAAAAGGTTTGTTTGATTTTGATAAAGTTCAAACAACTAGGAATATCTCAGTAGTAATGTGGGTTTCTCGGAAAAGAATCTTTGAGTTATTGGATTGACTGTCTCAGGATTTGAAGAAAAGCAAAGAGAATATTTTCTAGAAAGTTTTGGCTTTTCTGAGATTGTAAGGAATGAGACTTCAATACAACAGCAATTCGACTTGATAATTGTTCTCGCTATTTGGCTTGTTGTTGAAGTCCTATTTATAGGCATTCTTGGAAAAAGTGTCTGTTTGACATATGCAAGGGCGCGTGTCTCTCACTTTCGCGAGTGAACAACTTTTGTCCTTTTTCCTGAAAAGCTGCTGCACAAAAGTTGGTGCTGCAGTCTTTGAATAGTTGACAGTCCAATAGGGTGGCTTCTCTGTACGTCTGAAAGTGCTTATCACATTTAATGCTCTTATCAGCATTTAATGCATTTGAAAATATTTGCATTAAACTCCTTCTGGACTTTAGAAATAGATTCAGGTGAAATCAGTCATTGATAGACGCTTATTCAATCCTTGAATTACTTCGATCCATAAGGTGACGCTTGGAATAGCTGGTCATTCTAGACGCTTGGAATCTTCATCTTTATTCAGACTTCAGGCGCTTGAGTCTTCAAACTATACTTCTGATAAACTCACCCAGAACATATCAGACGCTTAGTCTAAGACAGCTTAACCTAACAATCTAAAATAAGAATAAAGCAAAGCCTATTACAAATCTAACGCTTCAAAGCTGAAAAACAAACTTACATATGTTGGGGTCTAACAGAAAAATCCTAATTTTCATCATCAAAACATCTAACATGAAATTCCTAACACTAAGCATGGAACGAACCATGTCCAGCAATGTTTGATTCCTTCACTCGGCTACTCCATTCAGTTGAGGAGTTGCTGGTGGTGTTAGTTGTAACATTATTCCTTGTTATCTTAGGAATTCATCAAACTCGGTACTCAAATATTCTCCTCCAATTCTCCTCCATGATCCGATCGTAGAGTTTTTATATTTTGCCCAGTTTGATTTTCTACTAAGACCTTGACCTCTTTGAATCTTTCAAAGGATTCAGACTTTTGCTTCATCAGATACACTAGACCAAATCTTGAATGGTCGTCAGTGAAAGTGATGAAGTAGTAGAAACCTCCACGAGCCATTTCTCTAAATGGTCCGCAGACATCGGTATGCACTAATCCTAAGACTTGCGTAGCCCTTTCAAAAGTCCTTGTGAAGGGGGATCTAGCCATCTTGCCTAAGAGACATGATTCACATGTAGGAATAGGGTCCGACCCTAGTGAGCTTAAAAGCCCTTCTTTTTTCCATTTTTTGAATCTTGTGCTCTCCGGCATGGCCTAGTCTAAGATGCCACTTGAGTCTTAAGTTAGTTTCTTGCCTACCACGTTTACGTGTTACAACATTAACATCAGATGAATTACGGACATTTAAATAATCAAACCATTAACTAAACATGCATTGCCAACTAATTTATTTCCATAATAAATGTCGCAATTTAATTTAGAAAAACGGAATGTATATCTAATCTTAACTAAAATAGGAATAGATACAATGTTCTTAAGCCCCTTGGGCAAAACCAAAACAATATCTAAAAACAGTAAATGTCCAGAATTCAAATAAAGAGAAGTAGATCCGATCCTAGTAGCTGCGACGCTTTCCCCGCTGCCTACTTTGATCATCACTTCTTCTCGGCCCAGCTTTCTACTTCTTTGTAGATCCTGATCCAAACAACAAACATGGGCACTAGCCCCTAAGTCCAGAATCCACGAAGTAGAAAATACGATCATAGAACAGTTAGTTTCAAAAACTAATAGTTCCATACCTTGTGCGCCTTTGCCTAATTTGGGACAGTTTCTCTTCCAGTGGCCAAGCTCACCGCACTCGAGACATCTATCTGTTTTCTTAGGTCTTTTGCTCTTACGGTCATGTCCTATCTTCTTTGAAGTTTTTATGGATACTTTCTTTTGCCTTTTCCTCTTTCCATCACGTTGATCATCAAATGTATCATTTGTTAAATAGATAGAAGAATCCCTCTTCTTGTTCGTCCTAATACGAGCTTATTCGATTTCAAGCTTCTTAGTCAGCCCAGCTAATGAACAATCGATATCATTGCTATCAAAGTTCATGACGAAGTAGTAAAAGGAGTCAGGGAGCGATTGTAAGATGAGATCAACTTGAAGATGAATATCCATATAGAAATGCATTGACCGAAGTCTTTCCATTAGGGTCATCATTGTGAGAACACGGTCTCCCACATTCTCTTCCTCTCTCATCCTCGCTCTGAAGAGTTCTTTCGATATAAAATATCTTACGGTCCTACCGTGCTCTCCAAACATTTCTTCCAAGTGAAGAATTATGTCCCTTGCACTGCTCATTGTGTCATGTGAACTTTGCAGCTCACTACACATTGAGCAAAGAATGTATCCTCTAGCTTTATAATTGTCACAAGTCCAATTAAAGTGAGCCAGTTGAACCTCTTCACCCTCATTCCTCTCAGGAATTACAGGAAGATTTGTTTCCAACACATATTCAATCGACTCTTCACTCAAGACATTCCTTAAGATCGCAAGCCATTGTATATAGTTGGGACCAGTCAGAACACTTCTTTCTAGTAATTTCATAAGTGGGTTTGTCATATTTGAGAGAGATAAACGAGAAAATAACTGCAGAAATAAACCAGATTTATTAGATTACTTGTTTTGACTTAACTAAGAAAAATTATGGACTTAAAATTTATCTTGGCTCCCACTGCATTTTTCGAATCCCACACTCCCATGAGAAAATCGGGAATCATCATTGGCATCGATTCCACAGTAGGTATTGAGGTCCTCAATTAATTAAATAAGTTGCAACCTAACCGGTTTCTGGCCCATTAATTATTTGAAGTGATATCTAATATCAATTTATCCAATAAATGTTTCAATACGTTTCCCCATAGTTCACCAAACCGCAACCCATTCGATTTCTAGGTTCGTGAACTACCCGAGTTTATCCCACTAACTCCTATAATCTAGCATTTGAATTTCACCTTGCAACCGAACAGGTTTCTGGGGTGAAATATGTTTCGACTAAGGCATTTGCATGCACCTTATAAAATTTCAAATTATTTCTAAATGTATAACCCCCATAATTGGGAAGCATTACACATTTATAGTAATTCTAATTTTAGAAAGCTTAGTGGAGGGTGAGGATGTCAAACATCCTTTTCTAACTCGATATAATTTATTTGGGAGAATTTAATTCGTCAAAAGATTTTGGCCTCACTTTGCACATTATTCAATTTATATAGCGTTTTATTCTATATTGATCATGCATAAAATACTACTAATAATCATACCTTTCAATAGAAATAAACATAGAATTTAAATAAATAAATTCATCACTTGATCATGGACTTTTACTAGAGGGCCGGAGCCAATGGGCCATCACAAAAGGCATAGATTAAACCTATTAAATATTCATGGGCCTTTTGACTTTATCAACTTTGAACTATTTTATCTCGATTTCTAAAACAACTCATGCATTATTTCTAAAAATATAATAAATAGCTTCAAATTTGATAACCCGTAAAATTAAAGGTAAAACATATAATCCTAAGTCCATGATTAGTGTTTTAATCAAATAAGACATGTTCGCATCAATTAATACATGCTCGCAATATTAAATCACTTATGTTGATTATTAAAAATTTTAGTCCAACTAAAAAGTCCTTTATAAAATTCCTTATGATTTCACATATTCACTATTTCAATTAAAATCATTCTAGTCCAACTAGATGACTTAGATGTACGAAATTAAGAATTAAGTGCATCTACCTTTAATTAAAATAATATGAACACATAAAATATGGAATTCTATGTTTTATTTTATTATAATTTAAAGCCATCAAAAATTGGAAATACTTTTATTTGATCAAAGAATTAATTATTAATCTCTAAGAAAAATAATTTATATTCCTTATTCAAAATGAAGTAATTTCCAAGTCGAGGAAAAAATAATAATATTTAATCCATAAATCAACTATTAATCTCCAAGAAAAATAATTAATTAGTTCTAATTAATTATTATATTCCAATTAATCTCATTGGGCTCGATTTCATCAAACCCAAGTCACCATCCTTTTGGTCCACTTGGATTCAATTTAATTAGGCTCAAAATAATTAATTAGAACAACATTCACATTTATTAATTTCTTATTGGGCTAAATTTAATTTAAGTCCAAATCACCAATCTAATTGGCCCATTTAGATTTAATTAGATTAAGTCCAAACTAATTAACAAATCGAAATTGAGTAATTTTCAATTGGGCTTGATTTAAATTATTCGAGTCATCATCCTTTTAATCCACCAAATTAAAATCACCCAAAATTCAAAAATTAATTTCGACCAAAACATAGTCTGTTTTATGACCCGGATCAACGAATTGGGTATCCAAACCCACGACCCATCGGGCCGTGATTGTTCGGCCCGGCTGCGCTAAACAGCGCGCATTTTTCTCGAGGTTTTCGAGCCCCGTTTTTCCTCAGTATTTTTCGATTTTCAATATCATCAAATATCCCCAGATTTACAATAACTAAAAATCAAAAAACTAGGCAAAAAACCATAAAACGCAGATTTAAGAAAAACATACAAACATGCTTAAAAAACACATAACATGCAATTCTTAAATCACGTAAACAAGATCAAATATGCAAATCAGAGATTGACTCTGATACCACTGTTGGGTTTCATTCGAAAAAGCATAAACGCAGCGGAAGGGATTTCAAAAATTAAAACGAAAACCCAATTGGTACTTTAATTCGCATAATTGAATCTAAAAGCGTATAACAAATAAAACTTAATCGTTAATATGAATATGATGATGGAGAAAAACTTCTTCTTCTCCAAACTTGAAATATTGAAGCTTCCAAATCTTCAATCCTTTGGTTTGATTCTTCAAACTTGAACTTGATCTGAACAACGAAAACATGGACAAAACATGGACAAAACATTTTACACAACTTATAGATGCAGATAAAAATTAACTGAAAACTCAATAATGCCTTTTATTTAAGAAGAGTTTAAGTTCAATACAAGATATATGCCCTATACATTCTATCATCTATGGCATCTGAGGGCATAATTCTAACAATTCAAGGATGAATGAGCGTCTATCAGTGACTGATTTCACCTAAATTTATTTCTAAGTCTAGAAGGAGTTTTAATGCAAATATTCTCAGATCATTAATTGCCAACGGGCATTTATTTCGAATGCATTAAATGCTGATAAGAGCATTAAATGTGATAAGCTCTTTCGGACGTACGGAGAAGACACCTCCATTGACTGTCAACTTACACAAACTGCAGCACCAACTTTTGTGCAGCAAGATTTCAGGAAAAAGGACAAAAGTCGTTCACTAGCGGAAGTGAGAGACACGTACCTGTGCATGTATCAAACGGACACTTTTTCGAAGATTGCCTATAAATAGGACTTCAACAACAAGCCAAATAACATACACATACCAAGCCAAATTGCTGTTGCATTGAAGTCTCATTCCTTAAACTCTCAGAAAAGTCAGAATATCCAAGCAAAAATTCTCTTTGCTTTTCTCAAAAATTCCTGAGACAGTCAACCAATATCTTAAACATTCTTTTTGAAGAAACTCACATTACTATTGAGATATTAACAAGTTGTTTGAACTTTATCAAAATCAAACAAACCTTTAGAAAAACCCCATCCAAGCCCCGCGATCTTCGTGAAGTCGAAGTTGGATACTTGCATTATTTCTGGGTGAAAGAAGCAAGGGGATAGATGTGATTTGAAGTAGAAATTTTTGTCATCAAGGAGCTCAAATCATCAACATCCATCTCTCCCTAATTTGTAGAAGATTCTATGTGATTCTTTGAGAATCATTTTAGTGGATTGCCTCCAAGTGTTCAAGGAGAAGAAGGATGTAATTGGGACTACACCACCCAATGAACCTTATAAATATTATGTTCTTTACTTTATAGTCAATTTTCATATTATCATATCATTGCATAAATCTATTGAGAAAAACTCAATTGAACACTAAGCAACTAAAAACACTTTTTGTGACGCTAAAGTCTTCAAAAAAGAAGACTTTAAAATCATTCTGTTGTGCTAACACTAATCAAAGAGTTGAACGCTTAAACCTATCTGGTTATAGTATTCAAATCTTAAAATCTAAGTTAACTTTCTAAATCCGCCTTCAATAGACACTCAGTCAAGCGCCTATTTTTCAAGCGTCCAACCAATTTTAGTACGATTATTTTTGAAGTCGAAAAAGACTTCAGGGTCTATTCAACCAAAAAAGTGGAAAGCCTCTAGCTCAAGAGCTTCCAGCCCACCACTCAAGCGTCAAAAAGACTTCAGGGTCTATTCAACCCCCCCCCCTTTCTAGACCTTTTAGTATGCCACTTGGGACCAACAAGTGGTATCGGAGCGGTTAAAGTTGAAATTTCAAAATTTCCAATCATAACTGCTTGTTTAGATCCTTGTTTCAATTCTAGTTGCTTTTATTTCTTTTAATGGCAATTTCTAAAGTTCCCAAGTTGACCAAATCAAATTATGATTCCTGGAAGGTCAAAGCTTTTACATATATTTGCTCATGTGATGACAAAATGTGCGATATTATTTCAGATGGACCAATACAAATTCTGAAGGTAATCACCATAGCACCTGGAGCTATTGAAAAAACCCCAGATGGCTATGTTGAGAAACCAAAACAAGAGTGGTCCACTGATGAGCGTCGAAGAGCAAATCTGGACGATGTTGGTCGTAACGCTTTATATACGGCTATTGGTGATAATGACAATTTATTCATCAAAGCCAAGTCTTATAATACTACTAAGGAAATATGGGATAAGTTGGCCATAATTTGTGGTGGATCAGCTCAGATCAAGGAGAATAAGCTCTCCATAGCTGAAGAAAATTCAATAGTTTTAAGATGTTACCCAATGAGACTTTAGAGCAATTGGATATAAGATTTACAGCTCTTGTTACAAAATTAACATCTTTAGGTATAGATTTACAAAACCGAGAAATGGTGGTTAAAATCTTTAGAAGCCTACCTAGTAGATTCTTGATGAAGACAACAGCAATGAGAGAATCGAATATGTTGGATCTTTTAACTCCAGAAGATGCCTTTTCAGAGCTCAAAACATTTGAGTTTGAGTTGAAATCAGCCAGTGAGGATATCAATGAGGATGAGGAAAGGTTTCAGATATTAGTGAGGATGAGGAAAGGTTTCAGATATCAGTGAGGATGAGGAACTAGCGCATCTGAATAGATTCAAAAAGTTCTTGAGATATGAAAAGAAAGGAAATAGTCCTAAGCATCAAGGACAGAGTTCATATCAGGAGCCCGCTCCAGTACAACAACAGCATCAAGTGCCTCAGTATTCTACACCTTCTCCTTTAGCGCCGATTCAGTACCAAACGTCTAATCAACAGAATCTTTCATCTCCAGTGGGCTCAAAACCACACAATGCAAGACTGAAAAATGAACAAAAGATGAAAACTAATCTTTGTTATAATTGCAGGAAACCAGTGCACTACCAGGTAAATTGCCCTTATCCAAATGTATCCAAGCCCTCAAGGCAAGATTACGTGGATAGAAACCGATTCAGGAGAACCTTCGTCAATAAGGTTTGCTAGCCGAATCAGAACCAGCATCCGCACCTAAAGATTCAGAGTCTTCAGAGGAAAGTAGTGATGACAATGAGCCAGTGGATGACTCAACGCTTATTTGTCTCATGGCCAAAGATGATGAAGCGTCTCCTGAGGTAAACACTGAATTATCTCTTCCTCTTTCATATGATGAATTACTTGACAAAGTCAAAGAATATTATAATGATTGTCAAGATGCCGCCAAATTATATCAAAATCACTTTAATATCATTTCATCACTCACAAGTGATAAAGTAACGCTCAAAGCAGAGTTGCAAGTTCAGCAACAATGCATTGAGAAGAACCAATCGCTTGAGAGTGAGATAACCTAGTTGAAAAGTGATCTTGATATAATAGTCAAGAGAGAAGCTGAGCTGATTGCTAGACTTGCTAACTCAGAACAACTCGTCTCATTATTGTCTAAAGCGTCAAGAAAGCTAGACAATGTGACTGAGGTAACAAGATTATTTGGAGAAAAAACCGGTTTAGGATGCAACAAATTCGGTAAACAACCAAACAAATCTAATGTTACAGCGAACAACAAAGAAAAGGGTGTTTTATTTGTTGAAGAAGGTTCACTAAGTCAATCACAAAATGAACCAAGTGACAACGGTATGAGGCCAAATGAGAAAGTCAAAGCAAACTCAGGCAAGGGTAAGGCAAAGGCACATGATTCACAAAGAAAGGTTCATCGAAATGCTCAAAAAGCTAAGGATAAGCCTAATCACTATGAATCAAGCGCTAAGCGTCTAGCACTAAAAGTGCACCCCAAGCCAACGCCGAGCAAATACCAGCGTTAATATCCACAGCGATCTAGATCATATTAATGTTACCATGATGATTATGATTATGATTATAATCGAGGATATTATTATACACCCAAAAAGCACACACAACACAATGTGAAACCCAAGAAGGCTAATCCTCCCGCAATGAAGATTAAGCAAATATGGGTTCCTAAAGTTCTAATCCAAAGTAACAATGCTACTAATATTAAAGGACCCAAGCAACAATGGGTACCTCAACAGAAATAGAACTTCCCTTTTGATTGCAGGTACCTAGAGCTAGAGCCGATACATCTGTTTGGTATTTCGATAGTGGATCGTCAAGGCACATGACTGGTTCCAAGGATCTATTGATAAACTATCGAGCTGCCAATGGTCCTCAGGTTGTATTTGGTGACAACTCCAAAGGTATAGGTACTGTGCATAGGGGGAACATCATGATAAGTGATGTTTATTATGTTGAGGGTTTGAAGCACAATTTATTAAGCATGAGTCAATTTTGTAATAAAGGCTTTGAAGTCATATTCTCAAGCGACTGTTGTTATATAAATAATGCTAAGACTAAGTCTACTAAATTGAAAGGTAAAAGAACAAACAATGTATATTTGGTAGATTGGGGTTCAACAATTGATAACAATCCAACATGTTTTGTTTCTAAAAATGAATCTAAAACGAGTTGGTTATGGCATAGACAAATGAATCATCTCAACTTTAAGACAATCTCTCAGCTTATAAATCTAAATCTTGTAGAGAGATTACCAAAAGGATCATTTCATAAGGATCGTCTTTGTGACGCTTGTCAAATGGAAAAACGAGTTAAATCATCTTTCAAGAGAAAACCTCATCTATCTACCTCTAGAATACTTTAACTACTTCACATGGATCTGTTTGGACCTATTCAAATGATCAGTGTGAGCGGTAAAAAGTACACTTTGGTGATAGTAGATGATTTCTCTCGATATACATGGGTAGAATTTCTTTCATCTAAAGATGAGACATTTGACAAGTTAACAACGCTTATTCGGCAACTTCAAATATTGAAAAATCTTAAGGTTGCAAGAATAAGAAGCGATCACGGTACTGAGTTTACTAACAAGGTTGTTGAGAAGTTTTGTGCAGAGAATAGAATACATCATGAGTATTCAGCTCCCAGAACTCCCCAACAGAATGGTGTTGCTGAGCGCCAGAACAGAACACTCATGGAAGCCGCTAGGACGATGTTAGCAGAGTCCATTCTTGCTTCTAGGTTTTGGGCCGAAGCTATCAACACTGCTTGTTACACTCAAAACCGGTGCATGATCAACAAACAACATGGGAAAACTCAATATGAACTGTGGAAGAGACGTAAGCCAAATGTTTCATATTTTCACGTCTTTGGTTCTAAATATTTTATCCATAATAATGGATCCCAAAGCCTAAAGACATTTGATCCTAAAACGGATGAGGGAATCCTTCTAGGCTATGCCAAGAATGGAAAGAATTTTTGAATTCTAAATAAGATCAAATAGAAGGTTAAGGAATCTATTCATGTTATTTTAATGATGCTAACCAAGAACCGAGTAAGGTTAATGAGAATAATGTAGGAGTTGAAGATCTGTATCATCAAGCGTCTAAGATTACCATTGATGACGATAGTGACGACGATGATGAGATCTCAGTGCCACCTCTTAAGATTACTCGTGAGGTTACTTTGGAAAACAATGTAAGAATTGCTGATGATCATGAAGAGAGTGATCATCAAGAGCAAACCAGGATTTGTGAACTTGAAACGCCAACGCAAGAGGATGGTCAAACGTCTGATCGTCAAGTGCCTATTCAACCTTCTAACCCTTTCCAGAATAATAGACTATGGCTACATGATCATCCAACTGAGTAGATTATTGGAAATATTGAAGCGCCTGTGAGAATTAGAGTCGCTACATTTAATGAGGCCATGTTCACTAGCTTCTTATCTCAAATGGAACCTAAGAAAGTGGATGAAACACTAAGTGATCCAAGTTGGATTAAAGTCATGCAAAAAGAGCTTAATCAGTTTGAGCGTAGTAAAGTTTGGACGCTAGTACCAAGGCTAACTCACCAAGGAGTTATTGGGACTAGATGGGTTTATAGAAACAAAATGGATGAAAATGGCATTGAGATAAGAAACAAGCCTAGACTCGTAGCTCAAGGTTATTGCCAAGAAGAGGGCATTGATTTTGATGAGACATATGCTCCTGTCACCCGTCTTGAAGCAATCCGCATATTTCTAGCGTATGCAGCATTGAACAAGTTTACGGTGTATCAGATGGATGTGAAGAGG
>WHWC01000278.1:0-42829 GCA_019426215.1 Buddleja alternifolia
TTTTAAACCCTTGCAATGTCTTTCTATTTTACAAATATTGGAACTTTTGTATAGCCCTGTTGCAGACATTATTGATGGCATTCATCATATATACCAATTTTCGTTTTGTTTTGTCCTAAAATCTTTAAAGAGTATTGGTGATTGTGTGTCAAGATCGGATGCAACTTTCTTCTATCCATATTGTTAGAATAAAACACGAACCAAGAACATAGAACAGATTAATGTGTTTCACCCAAATTGAGCTACATCCAGAAACAAGGAAAGGGAAATTTCACTACATCACAAGAAGGTAAAGAGTGTAAAAGACTGTCAAAAGTCTAATAACCTAGTCCCTGAAGAAGACCATAGGAGAGTTTGCAAACTCTAATTTAAGTGCTTATCAACTTGTGTCTAGAAATAAGTTATTTGTGAGTGTTTTCAAATCCGGCTAGTGATTTTTATCTCAATCATAATAATCTATAACCTTTAAGTTGGTGAGAAGATGTTTAAAACTGATTATGATATTTTTGTAATTAAATTAAAGTTATTTTAGACATATTTATCACTTTTAGTTACTTTTTTGTGAACATTTCCTTGCTTTTTTTTTTCCGATCTTCACTTATGTTTGCAAACACTACCACTTCTGATTTTTTTTTCAGTTCTAATTATTTTCAGCTTGTAATCACTTCTCTAATTGTGTTTGCAAACACTCCTTATATATAGGGTACCATACCTCAGTATTTTTCTATTTCGCCTCGGGAAGACGGCCCAGGGATTTTGGCTTATGACCATAAGACATACCACGACTCATATAAATCTTAACTAATCAATCAGTTAGGAAGACTATTTTAGATTATCCTCATAGAACCTTGTCAGGTACGGTGGTTGTGTAGTTTTGAAATTAACAAGGAATGTTAATCATATACCCACTTCATAATGACTCATATTTCTACAACTTGCTGCAGTAGACCATCTTTCTTTCAATATCTGCCTGCTTTTAGAATTTCTCGAACTTTATTTCAAATTTTATTTCATAATTGACTCTGGTTGGGGTACCTAGAATAGCTTCAAGATATGAAGAACCATGAAGTATTCTAAAATTTGGTTTTTATATCGCTTCTGACTTGTTCCTTGCATGGCAGGGCACTCTACATGAAGATAAGATCACTAATCAAACATACTGTGTTTACCACTCAGATGTAGCCACCGGGTACGGAGTGGGGGGTTTCTTGTTTCTTCTCTCAAGTGAGTCTCTGCTTATGGGCGTCACAAAATGCATGTGTTTTGGAAGGCCTTTGGCACCCGGAGGAAACCGTGCTTGGACCATAATATACTTTATGGCTTCATGGTAAGATAATAACTTCATTTCCACATCTACTTACGGGAATAAATTCTAATTGCAAACAGTTGTGTTTTAAAAAAGTGCTGAATTAAAAAAAAGTCATAAAAGTGCTAAAAAAAGCTAAAGGGGGATCCGGTTGCAAAACCTTCTAAAAGGTAGAAGAAATAGAAAACAATTGATAGACGTTATTGTAGACACGCTTTTTATTAGTAGCTTATTTCCAAAAAAAAATTTCTAGAGAATCATAAACACAATCAATGAAATCAAACAACAAAAAACAACTTAAATTCAGCAAAAAGCTAAAAAGCACTTCATTTAGTTTTATTAACAGGGCTGTATTATGCTTTCTCTTTCATTCCTATATCTACTGTAGCTTTTGTTTTTAGGTGAGTGTTTTTTATTAACGTTTTTCTCGGGGGTCAGAATTGTGACATATCTAAATTCTTTGCAGAAGCTATCTTCTTTGAGTTGTTAACTATATATACATATCTGGATATTATAATCTTCAAATTGTATAGTACATGTTTATTTTCTTTGTCCATAATATTTCTATTAAATTGAAATCTTAAGATTCATGAAAATTCATGCTTTAAATATCTACATTTTCATTTGAGGGAAGAGAAGAGCTGGAATTCGGATCAGAGAGCTAGGCATTTTCTAAAGAAACACATGAGTTATTTATTTTGTCCGTTCATTACCTCAAAAACATAAGAGAATTATAAGATTGAACTCAATATTCGTGATTTGGCACAAGAGTGTATCAAGTTTGCGGTTGGAGCTTCGTGCTCGCAACATATTCATTATGATGGGTCATCTTTTAGGATCTCGGGGAGTAGTGTCTCCCGGAAATTGCAATCGTACATGTGATAGGACCTGCATACTGCCTGTATATGCGACTAATTGTGATTATAATGAAACTTAGAATCCCGTAACTGCAAGTCACTCATAATTGATTACGCAATATAAACTTCAAAATTATTTAACAAAAAACTTTACAGGGCGACCTTTCTAGTGGCCGAAGCATGTCTAATTGCTGGTGCGAAGAGCAACGCTTATCACACCAAATACCGGAACATGATCTATGCAGATTTCTCATGCGAGACATTAAGGAAAGGTGTATTCATTGCTGGAGCGGTCTTTGTGGTTGCTACTATGGTTCTCAATGTCTACTACTATATGTACTTCACTAAAGCTACTACTCAGCCGGCTCGAAAAACTGGTTCAACCGTTGGCATGACAGGGAAGTATAGATTTATTTTGGATGATGAAACTTTTGATGAGTTTGAAATTTTTCTTCATAGTTTTAGTATTATCATGTGATGAGCCTTGTATAACTTGAGCTGATAAAAGTGTATTTATATTTGGCAATGGTTATGTATGCAGTCTGCAGCAAAAATGGGATTAAGTGGAAACCTGTTTTGGCTTGTTTGGTTACAGAAGGATGGTTGCTGTGATTAAAATTGAGATTTGCTTGAACCAAAATATAGTCATTGGAGGTGCTGTTCTATGCTGGGTCGAGACCAACTGGATCCCCCTAATAGGAGGGGGGGGGGGGGAGGTTGGTCTCGGCCCAACATAGAATTTCATGTTTTGTCATTGGTTCATTTGTATTGTGATTTTGGTATATGAGAATGGAGGGTTAATTTATTATTGTGATTGTTTGGGTTATAATGTGAGAATTGTGACTGTTATTTTATTTATATATTTGAATTATTAAAATCTATAGAAGGTGCTACCTGACTCGATCATAAACCATCGGGTTCGCTACTGGGTTTCTAGTATTTGTTGACTACGAGTAGAGTGTAAAGTGAGTTGAGTTGGCTCAAGAGCTCAAACTATGTTTTATTGTGTTTAGGTCGTGCAAAACAACAATAATAATAATAATAATAAAATAATTATTTTATTCGATATTTGATGAGTTGTTTCTATAAATTAATTCAGTTATATCATGTTTTCACAACATCCTTTGCTATTTTTCTAAATAATTATTGATATAAAGTACTTATATTTATTACAATGTCCATTCGTTTTTGCCCTTAATTAATTATGTCTGATATTGATATATGGTTAGCGACCTCGTACATATTATACTTATATTTATTACAATGTCCATTCGTTTTTGCCCTTAATTAATTATGTCTGATATTGATATATGGTTAGCGACCTCGTACATATTATACTTATATTTATTACAATGTCTATTCGTTTTTGCCCTTAATTAATTATGTCTGATATTGATATATGGTTAGCGACCTCGTACATATTATACATGAAGAGCATCTTTTGCAAACTAAATGAAAAATGGATATTGTAACATCTCATATCTATTTTGTGTCCTCTAATTTATTAAATATATAATTTTATAATATAGATCTATATATCCATTGATTTGGTAATGCCGACAATTAATATTTATCATAATATACCAGTGTTAATGATAACATATAAATTATGTATAATTGATAATTGATATATGTTTCTTTAACTATGTTTAATAAATACATTTTCCTAATTACTTCATATTTCATAACTATTATCGAATGAAAAGATACAGAAAATATTATTTATCTTATCTTAAAATGTAATTTCGTAACTATTATCATTTTTACTTTTACAATTGTAATTTATTAACATATTTAATAAATTAATTGAAAATAAAATTTAGAACTAAATTAAGTTAATTTTATATGTTAAAAAGAAAAGATAACGGGACTTAGCTTGTCAAGCTCGAACTTTAAAACATTAGGCTTGTCAAACTCGAGCTTGACAATTCCAAAAAAGAGTGTCAATTCCACGAACCTTTACCTCACTAATAGCATCGGATCAAGGTCCGACTTTAAGTCTGAGTCCCAGACACATTGATAGGATTTGGGCTGGATATAAAGCATATTTGTTGGATTTGGGTTTGGGTAATAGTTATCCAATAACATGTATAGAACTATATATGAACACTAGTCCAAATTATATTAGCGTTATTATGAAAATATTCAAAAAAATTAATTTGGACCCAAGACTTGTGGGTCTAGTGGGTTCCAGTTCCTATGTGAGAGTTCTTGGGTTCGAATCCAGGCTGCCACAAGTTGTGACTCTTCTTCCTTTATGGAGCTAGATAGAGTCTTATGACTCAAAATTATAACTATTAACTCGGGTTTGTCGGGTTAGATATGTAAGGTATCCCCTCCGGTCTAGTGGGATCCACTTCCCATGTGAGAGGTTTTGGGTTCGAATCCAGGCTGCCACAAGTTGTGGCTCTTCTCTCCTTTATGGAGCTAGATAGAGTCTTTATGACTCAAAATTATAACTATTAACTCGGGTTTGTCGGGTTAGATATATAGGGTATCCCCTCCCTCTTGAATTAAAAAAAAATTAATTTAGAATTCGAATAAATAAATTCTTTTTTTTTGGTGAAAATAAATAAATTTGGTGGCAAATATATAGAGATTTTTACATTGACAGATAGAAGTATTATCTTCAGTTCTTAGCGATTATTTGGTGAGTTCAACTTAAAACATCTTGTAAGATGTTTGCGATTTGGATTACTGATCAGTAGTAAGCAAATACTTATAACAAGATGTTTTAAGTTCTTAAAATCAGACGTTACAAGCTCAAACTTGTCAAAAAATTATGGAATTTTGGAACCTCAATAGTGCAGAGACAATGAAGCCATTTTTGTTTTTAGTTATTTTAATTAATTTTCTTTATCATTAAAGCACGTTTAGTTGAAACTTGAATGAACAGAAGAAATGGGCCCCTATAGTTAAGACTTTGTGTATTTAAATTTGGACTACCTTATTTATAATATTGTATAGGTGATATGTCCATTTCTGAAAAAAAAACTTTTTCATAAAAAAGGTAACAAAAATATTTTTAGGATGTGTCAAGTGGATTTGAATGAGTTATTGTTTAGAGAAAAACAAACAATGATTAAGATTGATATGATTTTCTTCTTTTTAATTGTTTAGAGAAAAACAAACAATGATTAAGATTGATATGATTTTCTTCTTTTTGAGAAATTTGTTTGGATTGGTGTTTAGGTGTAACTTTTCGTAAATATATCTTAGGCAAATTCATCAGTTTAGGCATAAAAAATAGGCAAAATAGATTACGTGTTGCCCTTGTATGCATTATAATATGTGTAATTTCACTCCCATTGTTGAGAACAGCGGATGAAACTCTTTTTATTGACGGGTGAACTGTCAAATGAATAGTAAAAATTACCTTCTCTCTTTTTTTTACAAGAATTTTTTGAAAATTAGCTAGTATTTTTAAGAGGTCTTTTGGCCCAGCTTTTGAAACACTAAAAATTGTGTTCAGACTTTTAACCGCAATTTGTGGTGTGTTTGGCCCCCTTTCCTATAATCTTGTTTGGGCATTTTTCCGTTGCAAATTACATTTTGAAAAAGTTGAAAATCCTAGCATTTGTTATATTTAATTTTGTAAAAATCAATTATTCCATAACTAATTATGTAAAAGTGGGCCAAACTCACCCTGAGTTTTGCAAATATGAATAAAAATTTTAACTATACCCAACAATTAATGTCAGTTGTTTCAATTTTCAATTATAAGGTCACTTGAACTTTTCATATAAATTAAAATTTCGGAATGAAGTGTTATATGTATTTAAAAATTGTTAGTAACGGAAGCATTAACACAGTCCTATTTGGTCAAATGGCACAAACCACATTTAGTAAATTAAACTTGATGTTGGGTTATTCTGTCAGCATAAGTTGAGGGTTATGTTAGAATGATTTAGGAAATTAGCACAATTTATGGAATATTAATCTCCATGTGTTATTTATCACATATTTGATTTATATTTGTAGGCAGGGATATTTGTGATTGTGCTTGTATAAAGGCTTGAGTTGTATTATCTCAAACACACAATTTAATATAAGATCCTTTCTTGTACTATTTTTTTTGAGTGAAACAGTCGCGCTATTATATTAAGTATCAAATTAACTATTATCAATAAGTAATTTGAAATGCTATATAAATAGAGAAGTACTCACATATCTGAGATCGAACCCATAACCCCTAAGATGCCATGAAGTCTTAATCTTACCGTTAAACCAAGACATCACGTGCAATTTCTTGTATTATGATTATTTTCATCTTCACATGTCGTTCTTCTAAAATGATATCCGAATCACCACAATTTAACACTGTATCAGAGCCAAAATTCAATCCAATTCTCCCAACTCCCCCCCGCTCAAATCAATTGTTTTGTTAAGTTCTTGGTACTCAAATTAATCTTTTTAGTCGTATGATTACTTTCGTCTCCTCTTGTCATTCTCGTAATATGATATTAAAAAAACTCCCTGGTTCTAACAATCTCCATTAACTTCGATCATTCATTTATATTGAAGTGCTCGTGTTATAGATCAGACCCAAAAATTCTGCCTCCCATCTCGTAAGATTGAACAACCTAGTATCGAACACAGAAGTAAACCACATCAAATTAATACAATAACTTATCGTATGCGATGAAACTATACATAACGTATGAATAAAATTAGACTAATACCCTTTCTCACGTGTCAATTCTTTTAGGGTGTGTTCAGATAAAGGAATTTGGAAGTCATGAATTTCAAATTCATTAATAAATTCATTGAGTTTGCTGGGATGATTTCAAGTTGGGATGAATTCCAAATTCCCTGACACTCATTTTGGGCTATTTTATCAATCAATATTGTGGATTTCAAATGACTCCATTAATTTAGAGTCATTTGAAGTCATTTATCCATATCCACTAATCAAATTCAAATCCATCAATCCAAATACACCGTTAGAGTTCCAGCATAGGTAAATACACCTTAACTCAATTGTGTATGTCTATCAATTTTATTGGACTCGATCCACTATAAAATCACCCCAACATGATTTTTCAAGCCAAATAAATTAAAAATTGTCTCTTCAACAAATCAAGTAGTTTGTTGTTGCAGTATTATAAATGCTGATGGAGAAAGGGGGAGAGAGAGAAGTGAATGTGGCAAGGAGAAAATGGCAAAAATAGAAAGAGGCTAAAAGGAAAAGTGTTAAAATATACTTATTAGTAAAAGACAGCCTTGAGATTTAATGTTACTGTAAGAAAATGGCAAAATAAACAGTAAAAGACACCAAAGGAGAGAACAAATCCAAGGTATAAAGCTAAAAGGCTCTCAACTTTATTGTCTCCAGAAGATCATCAGATCATTTCATGTTTTAATTTTATCCATTTTTATTTTTCTCTTTTTCAGAGTCAGAACTATATTCAATCCCACAGTTAATTTTATCCATTTTTATTTTTCTCTTTTTCAGAGTCAGAACTATATACAATCCCACGCTTATTTTATTAAAGAAAATCTTTAGAGCCCTTTTTGGAGCAAAATTCGAGAATTCATCATCTTGGTAATTGTGGTTTTTAATATACTGTTGCATAGTCAAACTCTAATGAAAAAAAATTAAAGTTGATTTTTCCTATACATTGGCAAGTGAATTTATACGTTTAAAATTATGCATTTTAATCATTATTAATAATATAAACATTGCTTCATTCCTTAGTTACTTATAATTTAGGATTAATTAGGATATGCTCGGACAGATTTAACTCAATTAAATTTTAATTGCTTTTATTTAAAGACTACAAGATGGTTTTTCTTTTTTCAATAAAATTTGTAATTATTTGTTGCATTGTTACATACACTCTGAACCACTTGAATGGTGTCGTACCAGCATATAATAATTATATAATTGTTAATTTGGCGTCACTCGAACAGTTTAGGCTATGTTTGGTTATGTTTTCAAGTCATATTTGGTCCAAAATTCCCGCCAAACAATGTTTGTTTCACACAATATTTCATCAAAAATACACAATTTTTTTCATCCAAAAAAACATAATCATTATTTTTCTTCTTTCTCTCACTTTGTCCTCTATCTCATTCCCTCTCCTCTATTTTTTATAATATACAAAAATTTTATCTATCCTCTTAATATCCACTCTCTCTCCTCTTTCTCTCTCCATTGTCTCTCTTCTCTCTCCTCATTCTTTCTCTTCTCTTTGACCGTCTCTTTTCTCTTCTTTTTTTTGTAATATTTTTTTGTAATGTTTTGTCATATCTTTGAGTGTGTACCATTAAACTTTAAAATAGAAAAAAGTTTGTTTGTTTGTAATTCTATCATGAAAAATAGTATTGATAAAATATAGATTAAAATTTGTGAAGTTTTCTTAAGTAAAACTTTCAAATTTTGTTTTTCAAATTAGTTATAGTCAAAGTATTTGGATTTTTATATATCTATATTTATATACATATATATGTTATTTGTACATATTATTTTAAAGTTTTACTTATTTTTTATGTGTGTGGCTGTGTATAATTTATCTCATTGCTAAATTTGTGATTTGATTGTGTGTGTGGATCGAGAAATGCATGTGTGTTACCCATATTTATATGTGTATGTTTTCTTAATATATATTATGTGGAAAGAAAAAAGGTCTTGGGACGGTCAAAGGCAATTTGACCACGGTCAACTAGGGTTTGACCGAGTCAACCGTGTGGTCAACTCGAATTTGACCGCGTGAATAGTGACTTGAAGCAAGGGTTTCTTATTTCGTGGTTTTGGTTTGGATTTGGTAATTGACTTGTAGTAGAATTGACCTAATTATCTAAGAATAGGATTGTATTTTAATAATTTTAAAATAAATTACTTATTAATATTTTTTTATAAATTAAATAAAATAAAGAGGAAAAAAAGAAAAAGAACGCCGGGGGGGGGGGGGGTGAGACTCTTCATCGTCTTCCCCAATCTCCCGCAACCCTCCTCACACCCCTTTCCCACGCGCACACACACACTGTGTTACACGCACACACAAACATACACAATTACACACAGAAAACACACATACAATCACACACACACACACACACACACTATTACACGCACACACAAACACACAATTACACACACAAACACACAATTACACACGCACACTGTTACACGCACTCTCACACACGTTGATACATATATATATGAATATATATACTTTTCTTTTAATTATATATCAACTATTATTAACACTATTACTTATATATATGTGTGTGTATATATATAAATACTTTTCTTTTAATTTTATAAAAACTACTATTACTACTATTACACATATATATATGTACACTAATATATATATATATATATATACACACACACACACTACTATTACTTACATATATACATATATATTTATCTATATAATAATTATTTCAATCTCAATATTATATTATAATTTTTAATTATTGACAGACAAAAATTTACATGATTTGACAGCTACAGTAATTTATGTTCCCTCTGAAAACAAAACCAAACACTATCTCACCAAAAAATCACTCAAAAACCAACTCCCAAAACATAACCAAACATTATCCATCAAAATTGCACGTGTCCCCATAAAATTTTCACTAATAATTCTCACCAAAATACTATCCCAAAACATAACCAAACATAGCCTTAATGTTTTAAAATTCGGTGCGTTTATGAATTTTCCATGATTGTGTATATGTTATTCTAATACTGTTTTTACTTTTAATAGTTTTTAGAAAATCTTTTTTTTTTTTTTGCCAAATATAGTTTTTAGAAAATTGAAAGTCATTCCAATTATATTCCAATTTTTTTTTGCCAAATATATTTTTATTTTTTAGGGAGTCCTTACAATTCATGTTTCAATATAATCAGTCATTCATTGAAAGTGAATGTTATTTAGAATTTTATGATAACTACGAGCGGGTGAATCCTATTTAGAATTTCATGAATAATTACGATTGCTCGTAGTCATTTTAGTTCTATTTGCAATTCTAACCCTCTCATTTGCTAATGTATTTTAGCGAAAATTAGTGAAATCCCTCTAATTTTATATCCAAAAGATCCATGAAAATATTTTTCAATCTCAAAAACTCATTTAACACACTTTTCATTCCAAAAGACGCAAAAGTAGGATTAACAACTTTTTGAACTAAATTTGCCTTCATTTATTAAGTTAAGAATTGATTAATTGATCTTTTTTATTAGATTTTTTTTCTTTTAAAATTTTCAAATTGATAAATCATATAACATATTTTATTTTTTAATATTAAATATTTTAACATTTTATATAATTTATTTTTTATTTTAACATGGTAATTATCTATAAATATATTGTTTAAAAAGATTTACAAAATCTAAAAATTTAAGATTAAAATTAATTAGTATCGCTTATCAATATAAAAGTTCTAAACAAATAAATTTCTACACAAAACTACAATTGATTAATTTTTAATATAGAAAGTTAAAGGCGATTAAGTCCATAAATTTATTGACTCTAAATTTTGGGGGGTTTTGGAATGAGCTTTTTGATTGAAAAAAATTATTTTTGGGGGTTTAGTAATTTTCTCCATATTTTAAGCATCTCATAGTATTTGGTATAAGAACAAAATATTTGAGGGGGAAACTTGTACGAGAGAAACAGATTTTGTGTCCAAACTTTAGCCAAATAGAGAGGGACTGGAGTCAGAAAATGGAAAATATAATAACTTTTCGTTATATTTATCGTGACACTTAATAAGAATAAATGTAAACAATAAATACCCATCTACTAGTATTTTCATGCAATAATGAATATTTGTTGTGCCTTTATTATTGTTCGTGACATTTTCAACAGGCATCATGGTCACAATTAATAAATTTTCTACCGGTATGTCTGTAACATCTGCGAGTGAATGATTTCATGATGCTGAAAATGAAGAATCCATATATAACCGTACAAAATTAAATATCAGAATTGATTTACCTCTGCACAAGCAGCATCAACTATCACATAACTCAGCAGAATATAATTTTAAGTCAAGAATCAATAATTTTAAAGTAAATTATACATTTTTTCATACATTAATATACATATATATATATATATATTAATGTATGAGAAATGTATAATTTACTTTAAAATTATTGATTATATATATAGGACCCTTCAATAATAATCTTGTGGGATCAATTTCATTATGCGATTATGAGGGTATAGTTTTCCATTGTGGCGCCAAAAGATGATTATTTATAGCCCATTTTATCTAAAAATAAATATGAGATAAAAATGCAATTAAGTTTTGATGTGTGCTAAATTAAAGGATAAAATAGTTGTTCCCAAATCCCAACAATATATATTAATATGTCATTAATTAACGTCTAGTTTAGTTCTTGATGATGTACCCTTGATTCTCGTTTGCGTTATTTGAGTCAGATATGTAAATTGAACTTAATTTGTGCTTGTTTCATGGAATTGAAGATTGCTTTTGATAAGGTAAAAAAAAAACGTCATTAATTAATATGCCTAAGGCATTATATATCTCTAATAAAATGTTCCTACTAAGGTTCCACTAAAAATAACCTTACAACGTAAAATCTATATTTAAGAGGCATACGAAACTTCTTCATCAATAAATATTTTTTCTGCACAAGATAAAATATACATTTTCTATAACTTTTATATCAGCTTCTTGCAAGTAGTTTCATAAAATTTTTAAATTCTGAGCTGACTGGAGCACTAAAAGGTTTTAACCGAGGTACTCCGACCCTGCAATGTCGTTCCAATGTAGGCATTAGAATTACCTAGAAGTCGAACTATAGATATTTTTCAGCAAGCTATTCCTCATATTTTTTCTTGTTTAATACTTCAAAAAATAGCTAATTATACTATATACGTACATGCAAAAATGTACGGCATTTGTCCATTGCTCCATAGAAATTAACAAGACGAAAAACCAGACAATTGGTATTTCAAAGTAGTTCACAGGATCACCAAAGCATCAAAGTTGGTACAATCTTATTTCTGTCTAGTGTCAATATATATATGAATCTCCAATAATACGATGTTATATCTTATATGTACCTTCGTACATGCATACATAAATTTAAAATATCAATTTAGTATATGAAATCGTACATTAATTCTACATATAGTCGTTAGAGAACAAAACTCTTTGTTAACACCATAGCGGGATTCCCGGTCAGCCAACCTACCAGGATCGACCCCACTCGTATTTTTGCAAATCTATGTCTCAATTCTTAACTAATCAAATAAATTCCTATATATATACATACAAGGTGCCAAGAATTTAACGTGTGATTAAGATTGTAATAATGCTTAATTATTTGTAAGTGGGATGATAATTGTCAGAACTTTTCTTATAATTGATATTTAGTTTGTCGTTTATTCTCTTACATAAGGTTCCTAGTCCTCAAATAAGAGCTTTCGTCTCTTACACGAGAATTTCGATCTTTTGCCTAGAGATTCAATTGTTGATTATCGTTTAACATATGCTTCAATAATTTTTTTTATTTTTTTTAAATTACTGGTAGATCAATCCTATGATGTTGTATTGACATCTTCATTTGTAAAGTGCTGGTATTGGATGAAATGGAATGATAAAAAAATTCAAGAACAAAAAATATGTGCATACATGCATACAATCAACTTTGGAACAAATTGTTCTTCTGTAAGCTCAATAACTTATTTTCTATTATAGAACTAGAAATAAAAATGCAATTTGGGCAGCCGTTACCTTATGACAATTAATCAATACCTACTTATAAATTTTTTTTAGCAAAAATTACACGTAGACCCCCTTATTTATTTTGTAATTATCAAGACTCCCCCTCACTTATTGAAAATTACAAACACACCCCTCATGTTAAAAATTTCTTATAATTATTCCTAGCATGTGTTTAACAATTGTTATAATTTTACCTATATAAATCTTACAAATAGACCCCTTGAAGGTATGTGTAAATAATTTTCAATAAGCGAGAAAGAATTTTAGTAATTACATAATAAATGAGGAGGTTTGTGTGTAATTTTCCCTTGTTTTTGTCACAACCATATAACATGTTGTACTACCCAATTAGAGCACCGACGTCCGTATATTTTAGTTCAAACTCTTCTTTTCAGAAAATTATTTTCTAATATAGACTTGGTCTACCTAACAAAAAGAAAGAAATATTAGAAAATTCAGTCAAACCTCTCGCAAATAGAACCCTAATTGAATTTCTCTTTTTTCTTTTCTTTTCAATAATGGTCCTAGTTAGAGAGTTTTAAAATGTCAAATCCAGCCGGCCCCTTCCCCCAAAAAAATCTAGCTTAGATGAAAGAAAAAAATAAAATCATTATAAGATGATACTACTACTACTAGTCCCAAAACTAATTTAATGAGAAGTTGAGAACACATTTGTTCTCTCTCGAATCTCAATTAATTACCTGAAATTGATTGCCCAAAATTAATTTGATCGAATTAACTGGCCAAATAACACGAGGAATGTACTTATATATAATTCACTTGTATTTTCAAAAATAAGTAAATTATTTAACAAATACAATTCACTTAAATTGTAGGTGATTTGGATTCGATCATATTCAACCTAAATTAGAATTTCTTGGTGATTGATGATTCATATCTTCAAGAAGAAAATTCTAGCACGAATGTGATTTGAGTAATTCAAATTTTTTGTGACTAATCATATAAGTGAAGCTCATTTATTTTGGTAAATAACACTCGAATTCAACAACATTAAATCTAAACAAGAATTTAGTTGATAGGTAACAAATCACTTCATGTGAAAACGTTTGAGTTCGATTCCCCTCTACTAATGTGAGGACTATATCAGTAGATAATTTGTAAGTACCTTCTTTTTGTAAATAATTTTTGGTCCCATAGCGGAGTCAATTCTATTGAAACTTTTTGTAATATATATATATATATATATATATATATGTACATGCTGTCGTCCGAGGGGCCCTCTCTTGCATGTATAATTGTATACTCACCCTATTCTCACTATCCCACAATTTTTTTCCCAATTCTCTCTCTCTCTCTCTCTATGTAAATTTGTATGTAAAACACAAAGCCGTCAATTCATACTCAAGTACATTAGCTTGTATGTGCCATCTCTCTCTGTGCGTGTGTGAGTTTCAAGAGAGAGAAAGAGAGAGAGAGAGAATAGTCCACCAACCATATTCTCTCGCCGGCAAAAACATAGACAACCACTACTGTCGGAAAAGAGTTGAAATTTTCTTCAAAACCCTATATGTGGGTTCACCGGCGGCGGCGATGTCATTTTCCGGCAGAAAAAGACCATTCTACCCATCACCTCTGGTGGTGCTTCTGATCATCTCACTTCTTCATTTCTGGATTTCAAGCCAAAGCACGGCAGGGGCAATCAGGGTATTTCCACAGCGCCCATTGACAACCGTAGATGAAGAAATTTATTTCACGGAGCCTCCACCTCCAGCTGGAAGAAATCAAACAGAAGATTATTCAAACGACGCCGTTTCAGATCTCAACAACAGTACAAGTACAACAAATAATGGTACATTTCTTGATGATAAAAGGATAATACCCAGCTGCCCAGATCCTCTCCACAATTAATTAGTAGAGTTATTTAATTTAGTTTTCTTTTTTTTCTTTTTTGAGGGCCATAATATATATTTTGTTGGATTTTGTCCAAAATACCCACGTTTTTTTCTCATATTTTGTAATGATGATATGTTCTAGCTATAGCTAGCTAGTAATCAAGTTCACGGGGGTAAACCGTGGGTATTTTGGTAAATTCAAGATTCTCCCTTTTGATTAAGTAATGGATTGATCATATATGGTGTACATAAAAGCTGAGTTCTTGAATTAATTTTTTTTTCCATGAATTCTATAGTTTCAATTATTTAGCGTGATTGATCTTTATGAGCCACTTCGATCTTCTATCGTATTTTGGTTGTATCATTTTGGTGTCACACTAATGAATAATAGACATTCGTTTGTAAGTTATAATTTTTAATTTTCCTTTCAAATTTTACATATATGTGTCTGTTATTCATTTATATAAAAACAAAGTGGTAATAATGTTAATTAGGACGATTTAGTTTATAAACACAAAAGAAAGAAAACTAGTAAGATTGCAATAAAAGAAGAGTGCAGGGAAGAGTGCAGTGAGGGCTATATACTATCGGGAATTCCTTACGCTGTTCTATGATATATATATATATATATTTATAAGTAACGCTGTTCTATGATATTGTAAAAGCACATTTTGTGCTGCATCAATTCCTATCTTATAGAAATATCTACTATTGTAATTTAAATTATAAATGCATTTATTGCATTCGTTTCTTCTTAGAATTACTAAACTGATGTAATATTAATAACCAGGAGGTGATGTATTATTTACCCATTTAAACAATTTTAGCAACAAAATATTATTAATGTATTAAGTGATCATTATTTATGGCGAGAATGTTACTAAATAAATGTATTAAGTGTATTTTTTATGTTATTTCGATAACGAGTTTTGGGATAATATTTTAATCTAAATTATTGCTATCAATTATTAATGACACAAATTTCAATGATAACTAAATATAAAACAAATATAGTCATAATCATAGTTGTCGCCATTAAATTGTCATTATACATATATTACACATTATTGTCAATAGTAACAATTTTATGCATAATTTGTGTCACTAATTATGAATTATATATTTTTTGAAAAGTTTTCTACATGAGCCAAGTTTGAACACCAAACAGTATAAATGGTACCACTTCGGTAGTGATTTCATTACTATGTTAACGTGCATCACCCGATTCATTCGGTTTGATACCTACCATATTGAAAGTGATTTAATTACTACGTTAATGTGCATAGTCCGATTCATTTGTTCGCTGTAAGTGGTTTTTGTTTTTCTAGCTAACTAATTAAATATCAAATGTAACGATTATACACTCATTTTCTATTAAACTTATGAAAATTATCATTGTAACATATCTTCTAGTATAAAATCGTATAACAGTTCCCCTTAAAATTTAAAATGTTATTTGACATTTTCTCTACTCATATTCTTGTTTTTTTTTTCTTACTAGTACTATTCTTGTTTTTTTGTTGTGGGAAGAGTAATGGTAAAGGAAAATTCTATGCCGGTACCAATGGTAAAGGTATGTTTTTTTTATATATATATATATATATATATATATATATGGTAGCATATATGTGTTTTCACTGCAATAATGCAAAAGCCAATTTCTTTCACTATTACGGCAAAATTTACTGATTTTCATCAGTCTCTTAGAAGATTTCAAATCTGATGGATCCTCAACACTTTCCACCTTATGAACAAATTTTATATGCCTTTTTGAAGAATTCAAACACACTTTACATTTTTAGTATTCCTTAAAGTGGTATCTCTGTCAACACACAAAAAGCAAAAATAAACCTTTTTAATTAACTTTTTGGATTCTTTGTAAAGTTACCTCATTTTTCCGCAACTAGTAAGTTTGGAATTTGTGCACTTTGTCATTAATTTATTAGTCCAACGTTATTAATATGTCGTTTGTTTTTACTGCAGTAAAGATCAAAAACGTAGGATTGATGTGTGTAGTCTAGATTGACTGTTGCATTTGAAAATTGTTTAATTATATTGACTGTTGTTACAGTTTTATACTTGTCGCGTTAATTGTCTCTATCATTGGTCTAAAACAAGATATTGCTTTGCCGTGAAGGGAATGATTTCCTCGTAAAATATTGAAGCTTGAGGTGACATTGAGATAGGGTCTGGTTAAGAGTTTCATTTATATTTATGGAACAACTTGGGAAATGAGTGGGATTTAGTGTGAAAGAAATTACTAAATTGTGGAAAAAGAATTTAATGTGAAAGACAACACAAAAAATGGAAAATAGGCTCAATATTAGCAATAACTCTATTTTTTTTATACATTTGTGTGTGGGTCATACACAATACATCTTACTGTGTGAGAGAAATAGACACTAGGACCATTACACCTGGTCTCGCATAGATTTTCCCCTAAGATAGGTACTCTAATAAAGATATCATGACGCTTTATAAATGGAAAAATTGCATTGACCTCCACCCAAACTATAGGTATATGGCATCCACACCCCCTCACGTTTGATATATTGGCAAGGACCTTCCCTCCTTCAATTTTTTCCTAAACTTTACAAACTAAAGACTATTATACCCTTCACATTTTAGCTAAAAAGGTTTAATTGAATAAAAAATCGTCAAAATATAACAAATTACTTTGCAATAAAATATTTAATTTTTTTTTTAGAAATATCTCTAAAATCCTTAGACCTTAAATTATATATTTAAAAAGAATATTTCCTAATTTCGTGAATAGTTCATCATGGAAAATATTTTCTATTTTAATTGTGCTATTTTTATTTGTTACCTCACTTTTTATTTCTATAGCAATATTGAATCAAGTACTTTTTCATATTGTATTTAGTACTTTTTATATTGTATTTAGTATAATTTCATATTCGGAATTAAGGATTTATGGTGATATTTGGGCTTTTCTTTTCATTCAGTTAAGTGAAATTCATATATAAATACATATATATATATATATAGGTTTGCTCCATGTTGAGTTATAATTTTTCATTAATTTGTAGTTTATTTTATACAATATTCATAAGTTAATTTTTCATTGTACATTTTTTTAATTTCAACTTAAGAATAAAATTATTCGAGGGTTTTTTATTATTAATTTATGGTATAAGAGTTTTAGAAATATATCTCTAATTTTTTTAAAAAAAGTTTGGATGATTATGTTTTATATTTTACTAAAATGTCATTTAATGATATTCTTTTTGGAAAAAAATTCAACAAATAATCAAGTCTAATTCAACATTTTTAGCTCTAACAATTAAGGGCATTTTAGTCTTTAATTCATAAATTTAATTGAAGAAAGGGAGGTCCATGCCAATATTTCAAAAGTGAGGGGTGTGGATGCCAATTATCCATAGTTCAAGGGAGGTTGATGCAATTATCCCCTTTGTAAATGGTGTTTCTTCTGCCCAAAAGGAAATCTATTATATTATTTCTATTCCTGCAAAAATATTGTATTTATTTTATTATCTAACTATATTATCCATTAATTTAATTAAGAAAAATTGAATTAATCAATGTTTGCTATAAAATAGTAATTGTATTCATGAAAAGAAAGTCGGGCACATGGATAATAGACCAAAACGTGCTACAACTTAACTAACCAAAACGTGTACTAAATGATAATATTGTTTGTTCTCTTTTGTTTTATGTATATTCGATTAAGTTATCTGAAGCACATCTCTAAATGGTTGGTGAGATAGGAGAACCACACTTGGGCTCTTCTAGGTAGGGTAGTTTCAAGTTTGGAATACTTTGCATACAGTGTGATTTGAGTTGTTCAAGTGTATTAAGGCCATTCCTTTGAGTCATCTTTCTGAGTTGTGAGTAGCAAGTATAATTGATAGGCTCCGTCAGTATTTCAGTTGTGAAGGGACTTCCCCTTGGGACAACCGGTGGTCATGGACTAGGTTTATTGCTGTACTTGTTGTGCTATCCTTTTGAATGTTTCCGCATGAGGATCCACCAATGGAAGTTCATCTCTTGAGTTTTGAGTCCCATAGTTCAGAGTCCTAGCGCCTCCCTCCAACTGCTTTACTATTAATTTCCCTACTGAGGTTCTTCATCAAAGTTAGACCTTGACCCATAGGTCAAGGGTTCCAACGTGTTACTCTAAATATGCTTTGGACTTCGCCTCTCATGGCTTTTGAATTGGGCGAGATATCATTCTCTAATCCCACATGGGATTTTTAATTTCCCGGTAAGCTCCCCAAATGAGATTTAGTAAAATGGCCTCATTTTGCCATAATTCGAGGGCTGCGTGAGCACCTTTCTTGCAGACTTTTCCAGCAATTTGTGTAATTGTTCGGCAGTTAATTGGGTGAGTTTAGACTGGGTGGTACACGATCCTCTCATTTTTTCTTGACACGGTTTGGGACTTCTAGCATCATCTCTTCTGGCCATTTGCTCGCATATTTTGGGTGGAATTGTTTGCATGTCTTCGTACCATTTTCTCGTTTCTGAAGTGTAGTTTGCAAGTTGTCAAATTTTTGGGTGTTTTGAGTGATTATAGACCATGTGTCTCCCTTTAAGAGGGCATTATTTTTAATGAGATTCATCTACACTCTTTTATAAAGTGACACCGGCTTAGATTTCAAATTTTGGATTGCTAAACAGTTTTGGTATGCTATTATATAATTCCTAAAATGTCCTTAATCTTAAACAAATTAAATTTCACTTATGTTATTTATGTAAATTTACTGTAAGGAATCTTCTTCTTAAAATTAATTGCACATATTCTACACCTCCAATAACTATTGTTGTTCATCCTATCTATATTCCTTCTGTTAGGAATTTCATGTTAGATGTTTTGATGATGACAAGATAGGATTTCATGTTAGACCCCAAAAGAATGTAAGTTTATACTTTCATAGAAAACTTGTATAAGCATTTGAAAGTTTGTTAGTTTGTTAGGCTTGTAATTTTTATCTTTATAGATTTTAGACTAAGTATTTAATACCAAGTCACTGATAGAATTCTGAGTGAATCTATCAAGGATGAAGTTGAAGATCAACGTCTGAAGTCAAGAGAAGATAAAGATTTGCTTTGAGCGTCTGTCAAACGCTAAGGAATTATTTCAGGAATCTGTTCAAGCGCTACTATTCAAGTGAACAGTAGTCAAGCGTCTTCAGAATAGTGTTACTGTTCAAGCGCCCACTATTCAAGCGCTTACTATTCAAGCGCTTACTATTCAAGCGCCCACTATTCAAGCGCCTACTATTCAAGCGCCCACTATTCAAGCGCCTACTATTCAAGCGCCCACTATTCAAGCGCCTACTATTCAAGCGCCCACTATTCAAGCGCCCACTATTCAAACGCTTACTATTCAAGCGACCACTATTCAAGTGAATAGTATTACTGTTCAAGCGATCACTATTCAAGCGAACAGCGTTCAGATTTTCCTGAAGATAAAACCCAAGTTATCAAAGACTGAAATGCAATCACCAACGGATATTTATTTCCAACGGGAAATAAATTCAAAATGCATTAAATGCTTGATAAGTGCATTAAAAGCAAACAAGACAGTATGACTTGTGGACAAGCCACCTTTGTTGACTAGACTGTCAGCTTTTCAGAATTTAAACCTGCTCCTGTCCAATAGGAATCAGCAGAAATTAAGGAATGTCAGAAAAGAGACTATTTGAAGCTCTGTGTGAGAGACACGCGCCTGACTTGTGTCCAACGGACAAATCCCAAAATTCTCTATAAATAGTACCCTTCAGCTATCTCTGAAAAAAATAGTGCGTAAAAAAAAAAAAACGTAAATGTGAAAGAGAGCTGAGAAATAATTTGAGAGAAAAGCTTGCAAACCCCATAGCCAAAATCCTTCAAGCTTCTCAAATATATTCCAGACAGTCACCCGATATCTCAAACATCTTCCAAGAAGAACCCCACATTATTATTGAGATATCCCAAGTTGTTTGAACTTCCCAACATCAAACAAACCTGTTACAATAAACCCTCAACACCTTTCATCTGAGTGAGAAAGATTGTTGACTTCCACAAGCAGTATTTTTGAGTAAGAGAAGCTTGTTGAAGAAAGGTCTTTATTGGAGCTGAAGTCTGTGTGATCAAGGAGCTCAAGGCCATCTTGGAGAAGATCTTTATTGGAGCTGAAATCTGTGTGATCAAGGAGCTCGAGATCGTCTTCACCTCTCTCCCTAATTTGTAGAAGATTCTGTGTGATTCTTTGAGAATCATTTTAGTGGATTTCCTCCGAGTGAAAAGGAGAAGAAGGACGTAGTTGGGATTACACCACCCAACGAACCTTACAAATTATTGTGTCATTTATTTTATTGTCTTATATTATTCACTTCATATTATTCTGAAAAAGACAAGTAAAATTGCAAAGCGACTAATTGGTTAAAACGAACGCTAAGCTATAAAAACATTTCCGCTGTGCTAACCCTGATGAAGTGATTGAAACGTTACCCTACTTTGGTAATCGTTGAAATCATTAAATCTAAGTTATCTTTTCTCAAGCGTTCAAATATTTCAAAATTGATACGAAAAGTTTTGTGAAGTCGAAAAAGACTTCAGGGTCTATTCAACCCCCCCCCCTTTTAGACCCTTTCGTATGCCACTTGGGACCAACAAGTGGTATCAGAGCGGTTGAAGTTGAAACCTAAGCGTTTCCAAGCGTAACTGCTTGTTCAGATCCTTTCTTTTTTAAAAAAAAAAAAAAAAAAAAAAAATTTTAGTTGCTTTAAATTCTTTTTTCCATGGCATTTGCTAGAGTTCCTAAGTTGACCGAGTCAAATTATGACTCATGGAAGGTCAAAGCGTTTACGTATTTGTGTTCGTCTAATGATGAAATGTGTGATATTATTTCAGATGGTCCGATTCAAATTCTCAAAGTCATCACTAGAGCGCCTGGAGCTACAGAAGCAACACCTGGCGATTATGTAGCGAAACCTAAACATGAATGGTCCCCAGATGAGCGCCGAAGAACTAATTTGGACAATGTTGGGAGGAACGCTCTATATACAGCCATTGGTGACAATGACAACTTATTCAACAAAGTTAAGTCTTGTAAAACGACTAAGGAAATATGGGATAAGTTGGCTATAATATGTGGTGGCTCAGCACAAATTAAGGAAAACAAGCTTTCTATTGCCAAGGAAAGATTTAATGGTTTTAAGATGCAGCCCAATGAGACGCTAGAACAATTAGACGCGAGATTCACTTCGCTCATTACAGAGTTAGCGTCACTAGGCATGGAATTGACCAACAAGGAAATGGTCAACAAGATATTCAGAAGTCTTCCCAGTAGATTTTTGATGAAGACAACTGCCATGAGAGAATCACAGATGTTGGAGATTCTAACTCCAGAGCATGTGTTTTCGGAGCTAAGGACTTTTGAATTCGAATTGGGTGCAATCAACGACAAGTCGACTTCAGTGACTGAATCCGGAGCTTTAAGCGCCAACATTAAAAACAAGGGAAAATCAGTCAGTGAGGCGGAAGCGACAGAATCGAGTGAAGAAAAGGAAATGAACTTATTGGTCAAGAAATTCAAGAAATTTCTAAGATATGAAAAGAGAAAATCCTGTTCTTCATTCCAAGACGAGGTATGAATGATTTAAACGCTTAATCATTATGCATCATATTTTCATTAGACATATAATGTAGGGGGAATTCACTTTATCATTTTGTCTAAAAGCGTTTTCAAAATTGTTACAAGTTATCAAATTTAGGGGGAACCTTAAAATTGTACTTGTACATATGTATAAGCGTCAATGATAAAAAAAAAAAAAAAAAAAACTGTTTTCATATGCATCGGTCATCAACGCTTATCGTTATTTGTGCATGATATGTTGGACGCTCAAACATAAAAAGATTTAATTTCAAGCGTCAACATAAATCTTACAACAAGTGATATCATTTTAACAAGTAGTATATGTTAAGCGTTGAACATATTACCTTTAACACTTAATATAAACTTTTATAAAATTCATGCATAATTTAAAATATATATATATATATATAAATTAATAATTACGAGAGAACTAGAGGCCAAACATAGTTGGTTGTTGATTTACCACCAAGTGGTATCAATGGTGGTGGAAATCTCTAGAGAATTTTTTCACTGTCCGTCCAGACGTGGATGTGACTGTGGAATTCACTAGAAGATATTATTTTTCTTTCACTGTCCGTCTAGACGTGGATGTGACTGTGGACACTGAACGGTCGATAGAAGTGGCCGAGTTTTTCCCCACACCAACCGGTCCTCCTCTTCTAGTATGTATCACTTGAACTGCAGCCTTCCCTTGATGATGCCAAGAAGGGGGAAGAAGAGAAAGAAAAGCAGTTTAAGGAGACCAAAAGGAAAAAGCCTTTTTGAAAAGGAAGAAAGAGAAAGAAAAAGCTTTCTAAAAAGAAGAGAAAGAAAAGCTTTTTAAAAAGAAAGAAAGGGAAAGAAAAAGAAGGTAATCATTGTTTCAGTATAAATCATATACGTTTTCAATTCTATATATATGAATGAATGATTTATTGCTGCAACATCTTGTTGAAGCTAATCTAACATTAGCTAATTTATCTAACTTTCCAAACGCTAACTTATTTTATTTTGGGCTTTTCTTTGAACTCTTAAACTATAAAAGAGTTATAAGAGTTAAGGTCTTGACATCATCAAAAAGGGGGAAATTGTTAGGAATTTCATGTTAGATGTTTTGATGATGACAAGATAGGATTTCATGTTAGACCCCAAAAGAATGTAAGTTTATACTTTCATAGAAAACTTGTATAAGCATTTGAAAGTTTGTTAGTTTGTTAGGCTTGTAATTTTTATCTTTATAGATTTTAGACTAAGTATTTAATACCAAGTCACTGATAGAATTCTGAGTGAATCTATCAAGGATGAAGTTGAAGATCAACGTCTGAAGTCAAGAGAAGATAAAGATTTGCTTTGAGCGTCTGTCAAACGCTAAGGAATTATTTCAGGAATCTGTTCAAGCGCTACTATTCAAGTGAACAGTAGTCAAGCGTCTTCAGAATAGTGTTACTGTTCAAGCGCCCACTATTCAAGCGCTTACTATTCAAGCGCTTACTATTCAAGCGCCCACTATTCAAGCGCCTACTATTCAAGCGCCCACTATTCAAGCGCCTACTATTCAAGCGCCCACTATTCAAGCGCCTACTATTCAAGCGCCCACTATTCAAGCGCCCACTATTCAAACGCTTACTATTCAAGCGACCACTATTCAAGTGAATAGTATTACTGTTCAAGCGATCACTATTCAAGCGAACAGCGTTCAGATTTTCCTGAAGATAAAACCCAAGTTATCAAAGACTGAAATGCAATCACCAACGGATATTTATTTCCAACGGGAAATAAATTCAAAATGCATTAAATGCTTGATAAGTGCATTAAAAGCAAACAAGACAGTATGACTTGTGGACAAGCCACCTTTGTTGACTAGACTGTCAGCTTTTCAGAATTTAAACCTGCTCCTGTCCAATAGGAATCAGCAGAAATTAAGGAATGTCAGAAAAGAGACTATTTGAAGCTCTGTGTGAGAGACACGCGCCTGACTTGTGTCCAACGGACAAATCCCAAAATTCTCTATAAATAGTACCCTTCAGCTATCTCTGAAAAAAATAGTGCGTAAAAAAAAAAACGTAAATGTGAAAGAGAGCTGAGAAATAATTTGAGAGAAAAGCTTGCAAACCCCATAGCCAAAATCCTTCAAGCTTCTCAAATATATTCCAGACAGTCACCCGATATCTCAAACATCTTCCAAGAAGAACCCCACATTATTATTGAGATATCCCAAGTTGTTTGAACTTCCCAACATCAAACAAACCTGTTACAATAAACCCTCAACACCTTTCATCTGAGTGAGAAAGATTGTTGACTTCCACAAGCAGTATTTTTGAGTAAGAGAAGCTTGTTGAAGAAAGGTCTTTATTGGAGCTGAAGTCTGTGTGATCAAGGAGCTCAAGGCCATCTTGGAGAAGATCTTTATTGGAGCTGAAATCTGTGTGATCAAGGAGCTCGAGATCGTCTTCACCTCTCTCCCTAATTTGTAGAAGATTCTGTGTGATTCTTTGAGAATCATTTTAGTGGATTTCCTCCGAGTGAAAAGGAGAAGAAGGACGTAGTTGGGATTACACCACCCAACGAACCTTACAAATTATTGTGTCATTTATTTTATTGTCTTATATTATTCACTTCATATTATTCTGAAAAAGACAAGTAAAATTGCAAAGCGACTAATTGGTTAAAACGAACGCTAAGCTATAAAAACATTTCCGCTGTGCTAACCCTGATGAAGTGATTGAAACGTTACCCTACTTTGGTAATCGTTGAAATCATTAAATCTAAGTTATCTTTTCTCAAGCGTTCAAATATTTCAAAATTGATACGAAAAGTTTTGTGAAGTCGAAAAAGACTTCAGGGTCTATTCAACCCCCCCCCCCTTTTAGACCCTTTCGTATGCCACTTGGGACCAACACCTTCAAAATTGCATGGCGTGAATTCTAACCCCTTTAAAATAGGTCATATGAATTTTCTAATGCTTCTTGATTTTAATTTCTGTTGCTTCTCATTCTTCTTGTTGGAACTAAAGGACCCAAAACAAAATAGGTACTGAGGGAGTTTAGGGCAGTTCACAAACTTGTGGACCTAATTAGGGTCCATAACCCCTCTCTGGTTTTCACTTCGGAAGCCAAATGCAAATCTCTTTTTTTATCATCTTAATGTTCGTCTCAATATGTTTAGTTTCCACGTCGATATAGGTAAGTGGGGTAGTCTTGGGCTTCTCTGGTGAAAGAATATTGATATCATCCTAAAAAACTCTCTCTAACCCCCATATTGATGCTCGTGTATAGCCGAGGGCCCGAGTCATGATTCTTAGCGTTTTACGAGGACCCAGATAATATAAGATGCAAGGAATCTTAGCGTCTTTTTAAGAGACTGAGTCACAACTATTATTCACATTGGTTTGTGGTGGGGCATTTCAATGAAATTCTTAGTATAGATTAGAAAGAAGCCTCCATCCCCGACTTTTGTGGCGAATTCGAGACTTTGGTAAGTGCCTTTGATAACGGCAGCCTCCATGACTTTTGTTAAGTTGGTCCTAAACTCACTTGATCAAATAGGTGGAAATTTTTGTGTACTTTCCGCATTCGCCTTGACTGGGCGTGTCGCAACTCTAGATGAATCAACTCTTTTTCTAATACCCATGTTACTAATCTAGATACCATTGGTTCTGATCATAGGTTGATTCTTATCCAGCTTATTCCTCTACCCGAGTATTCCCGTAGGCCCAAAAATATAAGTTTCAATTTGAGGCGGTTTGACTTAGGTCGTCTAATTGCAAAGTTATTAGGACGCCCTGGGCGTTTGGAAATGAACAGGACCTAACTGATTTGGTTTGGGATAATATTTAGAATTGTAGAGTTGGTCTTCTCAAGTGGAGTAGGATGTCTATTGGGGATACCACTACTACAGAAATGACCTATAGCAGCGGTTTTTTTGGGCCTATTACAGCGGTTTTGAACCGCTGCCATAGGTACCGCTACCATAGGTCAAAACCCTATGGCAGCGGTTCCGGAACCGCTGTCATAGGTCACCCTATGACAGCGGTTCTATAGAAACCGCTGCAGTAGGGTGACCCTATGGCAGCGGTTTCGGCAGAACCGCTATCATAGGGTTATTTATTCAAAAAAAAAAAATTAAATTGGACCCTATGGCAGCGGTTCCGGCTGAACCGCTGTCATAGGGTGGTTTATTTATTTTTTTTTAATTTTATTTTATCGTTTATAATGTTGCCATGTCGGAATGACACGAAATTCGCACGGTCATAGCGAAACGACATTCTGAACAAAACGCAAGTATATCTTGCGCTCTCGTGATTTTAGTGATCCGAGATCGTTTAAGGCCTCAAATACGCGTTTTATTACATAAATACGTATTTTTGTAATAAAACACGTATTTGAGGCCTTAAACGATCTCGGATCGCTAAAATCACGAGAGCGCAAGACAAAGTCTTGCGTTTTGTTCAGAATGCCGTTTCTCTATGATCTTGTGAATTTCGTGTCATTCCAACACCGCAAAATTTCAACCGAGAAATATTTTCATAAATACACAAATATACGTACACCCACACATACACAAATATACATACACCCATCAACATATGCACAAATATACATACACCCATCAACATATACACAAATATACATACACCCATCAACATATACACAAATATACATACACCCATCCACATATATACATACACAAATATACACACACCCACACATACACAAATACACCCATTAACATATACACATATATGCATACACCCATGAACATATACACAAATATACATACACCCATCCACATATATACACACACAAATATACATACACATACACCCACATATACACAAATATAAATACACCCACACATACACAAATATACATACACCCACATATACATACATCTATATATACTCTGTGTGTGTGTGTGTATATATATTTATCTAAAAAAAAATACCAAAACTAAATGGAAGAAGGCGGCGGCGGCGGAGGTGGGTGGCGTCGGCAGAGGCGGAGGTGGGCGTCAGCGTTGGCAGAGGTGGGCGGCGGCGGTCCTATACCGAGAGAAACCGAGAGAGAGAGAAGTAAATCTAAAAATAGAGAGAGAAACCGAGAGGGGCGGCGGACGGCGGAGGCGGTGGTGGTGGTGGTGAGAGAGTTGAGAGAGAGAGAGAGAGAGTGAGAGAGTGAGAGTGAGAGAGAGGGGGGGCCGGTTTGAAATAAACCCGCCCAAATTTTGAACTTTTGGCAGCGGTTCGGGCAGAACCGCTGCCACAAAGTTCAATTTTTTTTTATTTTTTTTTTACAACTTTTGGCAGCGGTTCGGGCAGAACCGCTGCCAAAAGTCCATTTTTTTTTTTTGACACCTATGACAGCGGTTCGGCTCGAACCGCTGTCATAGGTCCAAACCGAGTGCCCCCTATTACAGCAGTTTTCAAAACCGCTGTCATAGGTGCGCTGTAATAGGACTTTTTTGTGGTAGTGTACGTCGCGTAGAATTACTGATATTGATAAAGAATTACATACTCTCTGTTCGGGAAAGATCACTGCTGACTCTAAGGGCCGTGAGTTTGTTCTCCGGAAGAGCTTGAGAAGCTGAGGGCTAGTAAGGAGACTGTCTGGCATCAGCGAAACCAGGCTCTAGGATACGAGATGGGGATAACAATACTCAATATTTCCATAACTGTGCTTTTGAGAGATGACATCATAACTCTATTAATAAGTTGAAAGATGAAGGAGAAGTATGGCATTACGATAAAAAATTCTTTTCAGAATATAATTACGAGCTACTTTCTGGACAGTTTAACATCCATTTGATTGTCGAGATCAGGCTTAGATGACGAGCCTACGGATGTACAACTACGAGTTACCACTGCTATGAACAAAGTACTAAGTTGTGTCCTCTTTTAATGAGGTAACGTTTTCACTTTTACAAATGCATCCCGTTAAATCTCTGGTCCGTATTGGCATGTCCCGTATTTTTTTTATCAGAAATTTTGGCATATAATAAGGCAAGATGTTACTGCATGTGTTCTTGATATCCTAAAGAAATAATCTTTTTCCGATAAAATGAACTTCCCTCATATTGTTCTCAGTCCCAAACGAGATGTTACCAAACTTGTTTCCCATTTTTGAACCATTAGCCTTTGTAATGTCATTTACAAACTTGCTTTCAAAACTATAGCTAACCAAACTAAACCCTTCCTTGATTATATCATTTCTAAGTCTTAGTAAGCTTTTCTTTATGGTTGTCTTATTTCCTTATAATGTACTTGTCTCCTACGAGATTGACAATTTCTTAAAAAATAAGTCATTGGGTAAAGAGGGACATATCATGCTGAAATTGGATATGAATAAGGCTTATGATAGAGTCGAGTGGCTTTTTCTTGAGAAAGTTTTGGTAAGATTGGGGTTTATGAGGGATTTTATCACACTAATTATGTATTGCATTTCATCTATATCATATTATATTATGCTCACAAGTAATCAATTTGGATATATATTGCCTTGGGGGCATCCGACAATGAGGTCCTTTGTCACCTTATTTATTCATGATTTTTGCTAAGGTTCTAATTTGTTTGATCCAGACTGCTGAAAATAGAACGGAGTTAGAAGAAGCGATTGTAGCTAGACATGCCCCGCAGGAGCCGCATTTACTTTTTACAGACGATAAGATAGTCTATATTCAAGCGAAAGCCCGCGAGCTTACGCGTCTTAAGAACAACATATAGAAATATGAGTTGGCATCTGATTAGCAAGTGAATTACTAAAAATGGGCATTTTGCTCATTCAAAACGTGACTTCAACACCTCAAGCTGAATTAGCACATATCTTAGGTTTTCAAATTTTAGAAATGCACAAAAAATATTTGGGACTCCCTTCGATGGTAATTATGTCCAAGCTCAATTAAACGGCTGTAATTTACATTTTTTATCTTAGGCTGGTAAATAAGTGTTTTTGAAAGAAATTATCTAGTCGCATACCTATCTAAAATATGAGTTGTTTTAAACTTCCTGATACGCTTTTAGCGAAGATATAATCAGACATGTCTAACTTCCGGTGGCATAAAAAACAGACAAAGAAAATCCACTATTTAGCTTGGAGCAAAATTTTTAAGAAATATAAAGAAGGGGGTTGGGTTTCCGGGAGCTTAAAGCATTTAATTTGGCAATGTTGGTGAAACATGCTTGGAGAATTCTACAAAACCAACATGCCTAGTTGGTCGAAGTTTCCGACCTGGTTATTTCTTTAGCACTTCACTATTCGAAACTGAAATAGAGCACAACCCGTCACTACTTAACAAAGGATTATAGAGGCCCAAGATTTGGTCTATACGGGGATTAAGTGGAGGATATGATCTGGTTCACACGTACGTATTTGGATGGGTGAGTAGCTCCTTAAAGCCCCTGATTTCACGATTTTTACACACACGAATACTCTGTCTTTCCGTGGTCAGGTAAAGACACTATTTGATAACAATGCGGGATGGTGAGATTTTAATCATGTTAGGGATATATTCCAGCCTAAAGATGCTGATAGTGTTTTATCTGTTCCTCTGGGCTCAATTAATAATTCGAATCGTATCATGTGGCATTATACTAAGAATGGAATTTTCTCGGTTCGCCAGCCTATCAGCTAGATGAGGACATAACTTGACGATTCACACCTAGCTCATCAACCATTATAGTGGTACCACCAAGGGGTGCTTGGGATTTTATTTGGAAGGCATGGGTTCCTCTATAGATTAAATTTCATGCCTGAAAATTATGCAAAAGTGCAATCCCTATGGCCACAAATTTGATCAAATGAAGAATGTACGTTTTTGGGGCGTGCCCAATATGTGCATGGGAACATGAAGATGATTACCACGTGGTTTTAGGGTGTACTTTTTCTAGAAAAAATTGGGCTTGGTCGTTAATTCCATGGAATGATATCAGCTCTTCGACACATACTATAAACAGTGGTTTATGGGTTTACACAATAGGCTACCTGAGGATGAGCTTCTAAAGGTTTTAGTTATTATTTGGTTCATGTGGTTCAATCTTAATTCTAAGCTCATGGATCAATCTGATTGTACCTCTGAGACGGTCATACACTCAGTGGTACATTTCCTAGTTGCGTTCAAGGAAGTGACTTGTGCTCCTCTAGTTCAGTCATCTTTGTTATTGCAATCAAAGTGGCCACCTTCTAGCTTTGGTACGATGAAGATTAACTTTGATATTGCTATTAATATCAATAGACGTATGTTGGGTGGACTAACAGGTTTCTTAATTTTGTGGGGTCATCGGAATACATCGAAGTTATTATTGTTGTTGAAGCTCTCCAACTAGCATCGAGAAAAGGTTGGCCCAACATTATCTAGGAAGGAGATTGCCTTTGATTCTATTGAAACTCAAGACAAGATCACAATATCTATCGCCGATTAGTAATCTCATTAATGATATCTTACGTTTATTGCTTTTTTTTTTTAGTTGTTTTTGTTGTTCATTTGTTAGATGTTCTAGTCATTTTGTAGCTCATTATATTAGAGTTGTTCTAGGAGCCCATAGCCTATTCCTAAAATCCTGGCTCTAGCCATGTCTACTTTGTCTTCGAGTATTTCAGTCTCATCAATAATATTATGCTACCGTTGCTCCAAAAGGTATGAAAATTACTTTGGCTCTGTATGGTTAAGTTTTTTTATTTGCATTTTCATTTTCTGGATCACTAGAAAATGAAAATGCACACTCCAAAATAAATTCTATAGAAAATACTCAAATTTTAAATCCTATTACGCATTCCCCTATAAAACAACCAATCATTTCATCATTTCAATCAATTCACAATCTTTCATCATTAATGACACTATCCCACTTACCAACTCATTTTCTTTCTTACTTTATCATAATTTATATAATAAAAATCCATATTCAATTTTCCAAATATTTCAACTGTTATTATTAAATAATATGTAATTCGAATAATAGCCAAAAAAAAAATTTATCAAAAAAGTACTAAGATGCACATTACGTATCTTTTATATTTTTATTTTAAATTTAAAAATTATATTGAAATTATCATATTATTAATTGAATATTATTAAATTAAAAAATACAAAAGTTAATAATTTATCAAAATTTTAATTATTGTCAACAAATCCATTTTTTTTGTAGCGTAAAAGTGGGTATGAGTAATATATCTTACAAAATAATATGTAAGTAACTTATTAGGGTTATAGTACACTCGTAAATATTAAATATTGAATTTTTTTCGTCCCGTATTTAACTAATTAGGGTTATAGTTAGTACAACAACTTGATCACAATTTAAAAAATTCAACTAAGAGAAAACATATTTAAGTTGTTAAATTAACAAATCACACAAATGTGATCGTTAGTTAACCTCATCATTTAATGGCTTTCTTCATCCTCGCTAGAAAAAAGAAAACCTCATACATAAGGAAAGAAGAAATTAAAATAACAAATAAAAGACAAAAAAAATATGTTACAGTACTGGTAACAATACTAAAATAAATGAGAAGAAAAATATAATCCAGTAGTGGGGACCCTGAAAGATCATTTCAATCTTCCCACTCTTATACAAGGAAGAGGTATTGGTCTGACTTGCAAGTGATATTTTGCGAGCTAGTAGCTACAAACCCAATTTATGAGCCGGGGCCCGCATTCATGAACCTATAATACTATTAGACAATGATTCCAAAAACAGCCAGCAGACATGTGAGTCTTCCAAATCCAAACATAAAGAAAGTAGACAAGTTGGTCGTTCCATGCCGCCAGTCGTTCATGTGATTGACGTGTCGAGCTCCTCCTCGTGCCAAACGAGTCATCCAGAAATGGCCCGACGGATCCTTGAGAGATTTCTAGGATCCGATCAGTCCATCAAGTGCATAGTGACCAAGGATCCATCAATAGCAACATTAGTAGCACTGCTCGTTCTCCCTATTCTGGTTGGCCTAAGTGGTGATGATTTGTATTTGTAGTTGCTTTTGGTTGTTGGTGTTGGTGGTTGCTATGAATAATGTTCTATCTTTATTTGAATTATTTATTTGTTTGGTGTATGTGTGCTTGAATTGAGACTTAATTGGCCATGCTTTTACCAAAAGCATGTACAATATTGTGTGATTTATAATTTTATTTTAATAATTTTGTTGGCTGTTTATCCGATTTTAAGTTATACCTTTTTTAGTTTCATAATATTCAAATAATTACCGACTCAATCTCGATTGTTTTGGTTTGGTACTAATGTGGTACTTAATAGGGATGCCCACGAGCCGAGTCTCGCCAAATTTCTCGGCTCAAGCTCGAGTCAAGATTTTATAAAACATTATATAGAACATTAAATTGGCCTTCGATCAATTTGGAAATAAAAGATTATATGTAAATGAAAAAAGAAATAGAGAACTAGTTATCCTCCAATAAAATTAAGTACACATTTCATAAAATATTACAGTTATCATAGTTTTTTTTTTATCGGGCAAAATTAACTTTCATTAAACATAAAATTGGGTAAAAACCCATAATACAATACAACCAATAAAAATTCTAAAGAATTACTAACTAAGCCGTCAGTAGATTGAGGCATCAAAAAAGAAGACTGATACATTGGAGAGACAAAATTAGTGACACAAGTAACACATGGTGAAACCATAGAAACTAAGGCTATGTTTGGTTATGTTTTGGGATGGTATTTTGGTGAGAATTATTGATGAGAAATTTATGGAGACACGTGCATATTTGATGAGATTATGTTTGGTTTTTTTTTTGTGAGATAGTGTTTAGTTTTGTTTCCAGAGGGAACAAAAGTTACTGTAGCAGTCAAATCATGAAACTTTTGTCTGTTAATAATTAGTTAATGATTAAAAGTTAAGAGAGGGAGAGGCAAAAGTAGGGGACGATACTTGGGGTGTAGATTTTTAAATAAATAATCATTGTGTTTTTTTTATTAAAAAAATAACATATATTTGGCCCAAAATTGTGTTAAATAAACACAATTGGACCAAAATTTTGGACCAAATAGCCTATGATTTCGGGGTCCCTTTCCATGAAGTGGCAGGGATAATTGCAGAGCAACAAAGTCAATTCTTCTGTGAAGAAAACCTGACTCCAATCAAACCACCAACAATCAATCTTCAAATTAAGTCCAAAGCAACTCATTTCCAATCTACTGAAAAACCTAAAGGCAAGAGGATAACCACGGTCGAAACCCCAAAACAATATCCTCTTTTTCGTCTCAAACTCAATGGAACAAATTAGTCTCAATGTTGTGAGCTACCAAGACGACAAGTAAAAAACACATAGACAAGATACAAATAATGTAAAGCATGAATAAAACAAACAAACAACCAAACAACAATCCAACATATTGTTACCAAAATTAGCTTGTTGTACATAGTCAAGAGTTTGTGGAACTCTTGACTAAAGAGCAGACAATAGTTATGGATGTTGGGGTCCAAAGACCCATAACCCATTATTGGCAGCAACATGGGCAAGTGTAGTGATAGTAACGAAATTTTCCGTGCTTGGGGGACCAGATCCATGGCCACAGAGAGAAGGTCCAGTGGTGAAGTAGCGGAGGTCAAAGTAGAGCAAGGCTCCGGTGGGCCGACCATGGTTGAACCGCCTATACGAGTCGAAGGACCAACTGAAGGCAAGTTGTGGGAGCTCAACTTCTGAGATCCGGTGTGAAAACATGGTGGTAGAGGTGATCTCAATCATGAACGGCACAAACTCCGGCGAGATGGTGGTGGAGGTGCATAGAGTCGGCGGGTCTTTGAGATAGAAGGGATCTTGGTTGAAGATTTTTTGTTGTGGTGGTGGAAGGGAAGAGGCCTGCATATTTGGTGAGAAAGTGGAAAGAAAGAAGGAGATGAAGGTGACTCAAGTGACGTACACCAAAGAGGGGAGGAAGCTCCTAGCCACCGCGGTGATGGCAATGTTCAAAGGTCAGAAAACCCTAAGCATCCAAAGGAGTATAGAGTGTAAACTCATCCCTATTTTTCTCTTTTTTTATTTATAATAATTTTATTTTTAGTTTTTTGTATATACACCCATACGCAGACACACACACTTTATATATAATCCATAATACTATATCAATCATTATTACATTCATAACTAATTCAATCATTTCACATAACCAAATCCTAATAAAATTTAACTTTATATCACATCAAACACAACTCCCAACCAATTCCTAAAAACATATCCAAACAAACCAAAAAAGTCAATATTTTCACACAAATTTCTATAATAAATATTATCCAAAAAAAACTCAGAATTCATTTTCGAAAACACAACCATACGGAGCCTTTACTTTTTATTCTTCCATAATTTCCAAGCGTGCACTTTTGTTGTGATAGTTTTATGCAATATATATGCATATGCGTTCGTACAATTTTCATGTCAATCAGTTTCTTAAAAGTTAAAAGACATATTTTTCTTTTCTTCAACCCTAGTCATTTTCTCTCTTTAAGAGAAAGTGACTTTTAGGGTTTTACCCCCTCCACATTGCCTCTTGGGCGGCTTGGAAAGTGGCTTCAATCTCTTGCTCCCATTTTTAAAGGAAGAGTCCCCTTTTGCCTTTTATTCCCCCCCCCCCCCTCACCATAGATGGATGCCTTCATCACACTTCTCACCTTCGAAGATTTACTACCGCCAACCTACCATTGCACCATTGTTGAACCACCAGTTCCACCACCCTCAGCCACCGAATGCGACTTCGCCACCACCGTCTCCATTTCCACCACTAATTCGAAACTATCACCACTACACTCCATATTGCTGGCATCGCTTCTCTTATCGCTGGAAGATTATGTCGTTCCACCAATGGATCTTAATCCTCTACCACCAGATCTCGACTCTCTATCCATACATCTAATTTCTCCACCAATTATTTTCATTTCAGTTTAGTGTTTCTCTCTATGTCATCCCCATATATCACCTCCGTTCCCCCCTTTTTGTTTGCTGTTTTTGGTCAGAGCGAAAATTTACTACCTTTGGTAAAGTTGGGATGTTCAGATCTCAAGCTAATGGTTGACAATATAGTGGCTAAAAAAAGTCAAGAGTAGGGCAAACTTACGACGTTGTCCTCAGACTTTATTATTGTAGTGAAGATGGTTCATTTTTGGTGTTTTATTTACTATTGTTTTATTGATATCTAATTTGTTGTTCTATTTTGGTTTGGATTTTTGTCCAAGTTAGGTTCTTTTTATCACTGCTATTTTGTTCCTGGTGGCATGTTGGTGATTTTAGATGTTCCACCATTTTTGTTTGGCATAGGGTTTATTTGTGTAAATCTATTACTAGGGAGACTGATCGGAGCCAACTCCTTTTTGTGGATGAGGCTTATTTGAAGTTGGTAATTCCCTTTTGGGAAATCTTGGAATATCCCTGCTCGTGTAGCATATGTTCCAACCCTATCCCTAACAATGTAGATTTCATTTTATGTAGTGCCTTAGGGAACAATAGTATTGATTTTGTAGAAGATGGAATTTCCCCCCTATCCCCTCTTCTTTTCTGGTTTGTTTAGCTTAAGGAACTCATCTTGTATATTGTATATAGGGTTGTTGTCCTCATATAATATATATAAATTTAATTATATAAAAAAGTACTAATGAGTTTGTTTAATCATGTGCCAGTGCCCAAGACTTGGACCTAAGAAAAAACTATTGAATTAGTAATAAAATCAAAATGGAATTTTAATGTTTTATTTATGAAGAAAGGAAGAGGATATATATATATATATATATATATATAGATTGATAAATATTTTTTGTTATTTTTTTTTCTTAATTAAATTTATTAATATATAGTTTAACTTTTTCTTGCACACACACATCGAACAAATGTGCTGTGACTGCTAGGAATAATGATTAGTCTTCACTAACAATGATCGATCTACATTTCCCGTATCTGCTTATTGAATCAATATTAAGGATTTACACATTCATTTTTCTTACTAAGTTTGATAAGTTAAAGTGGCTTCTCTTGAGATATATATAGACCCACAAAAATTCCACCATTTCTCTTGAACGTGGAATATAATATGACAAAGATAATAGATAAAAGGCATTTCACCCTCTTATATTCTTGAAAAAGGGGATATTGTTCCTTGTATTATAGAAAAAGCTAGATAACCACATTGTGTTGTCTCTCCAGCCATAACCATTCCTTGTTTGAATTTTCAAGTCTTGAATGCATACATGAGCCATCTCACCCATTATGCAAACCGGTAGTATCTCAATGTAACTCTCATCCAATTCAGGGTACATAGCAGTAGCTCATTACTCCAAGCACACTTAAAAAACATGTGTGTAATTGATTCATCATGGTCACCACATAACACTCACTGAACATCAACATCACTGATAAATCTACTCAATCTGTCCTTTGTCAGGAGTCTTTTATGAACTACCAGCCAAGTAGTAAAAGCATGCTTAGGAATATTCAATGTATTCCAAACAATACTGGAATATCTAAAAGTAGGTTGTTCTCCTCTAAGGCAATTATAATATTTTGTCACTGAATACATATCAGATTGGTCGGTAAAGCCTTCTCTGGTGTGCAAGAACCCATGCTTCAACTTCTCTTTGACATAATGCAGCTTTCTCCAAGCCCAGCTACTGTCTGCAGGTGGTGTATAGGACCAAAACTCTTACTCTTTCATATATATACTGTTGATCCACTTCACAAACAGAGTATCCTCTTCTTTGCCAGATTCCACACTATATTGCCAGTTGCTGCAGTGTTCCAAGTTTTAGAACACTTAACATTCAGACCTCCATGCTCTTTTTTCCTGCACACCTATTCCCAACTAATTGGAATCAATCTCTTCTTGCTGTGAGTTTTGCCCCATAGAAATTCTCAGGCCTTTGGCTCTATCTGCTTCATAATTGCTTGAGGGGGGATGAAGATAGATGCCCAATATGTATGCATTGTTAACATCACTGAATTAATTAACATCAAGAAGTACATGGCAATCAGTCTTAAACCATTTTGTGGGAGATAATGGGACACCTAAGTATTTCATAGGGAATTTACCCTCCTGGAATCCTGTTAACTGTTCCATATCCCTCTTGCATTCTTTAGTAACTCTTCTGATAAAGATGTTAGATTTACCTTGACTAGCCACCAATCCTGAAGTTTCTAGTCTTTAAATGCTTCCCAGATCACCTGGACAGAAGACATGTTTGCTTTGCAGAAGGTCATTAGATCATGTGCAAAGCAAATATTAGTCATTTTAATCACGTTACACCCTGGATGATATAAAAAACATGGTGTTGCTGCAGCAAATTTTAGTCTCCTTGTTAGATATTCCATTATCAATACAAACAACAGAGGTGACATTGGGTCACTTGTCTCAATCCTCTTTTATCCTTGAAGTACCCATACAACTCACCATTCAATACAATAGAGAAACTGGTAGTAGTCGCACATTCCATAATCATATTACTTAGGGATTTAGGAAACCTAAGGCCGTCTAACACCTCTTCCAAGAATTTTCATTCTACTGAATCATAAGCTTTCCTAACATCAATTTTCATAAGGCATCTTGGGGACACATTCTTTCTGTTATAGTGCCTCACTAGCTCTTGACTTATCAATATATTATCCACAATTGACCTTCCCTTGGCAAATGCTCCTTGGTTTTCATTTACTAAGAAAGGTAAGACCTTAGCAATTCTTTTTGTAATCATTTTTAAAATACATTTATAGACACTATTGCAACAAACAATAGGTCTAAAATCACTTGCCATGCTAGGATTTTCAGTTTTAGGGATCAAGCTTAACAGTGTTGCATTTACCTGTTTCAACATTTGGCCTTTATTAAGGAAGTCGAGTACTGCTCCAATGATATCGCATTCTATAGTGTCCGAACTGGCCTTGAAGAAACTACTTCCAAACCCATTTGGCTCGGGGCTTTTTGTGGAATCTATGCCAAACATGGCATTTTTCATATCCTCCTCTCTAAATGGCTTCAGCAACTTTATTTGCATTTCCCAGTCAAGTGTTAGCCCCTGCTCAAACACTCTCTCATCTGTTTTCTTAACCACAGTATGTTCTCCCAGTAGTTTCTTGTAGAAGTCAACAAAGTGTTCTGTCACTTCATTATAATTAGTGATTAGTCTTTCACATTCCTGAATAAAGCTCACCCTGGTTCTATATTGCTACTTCTTCATCACCATATGGAAGTAGCTAATATTTAGGTCTCTCATACTGAGCCAAGTCACTTTAGATTTCTGCTGCAAAAACTTCTCCATAGCAATATTAGCATCCCTACTTTCTTTCTGTTTTTCCTTTACTCTGTCTTGAATTTGCATGTCAAGAGGATTGTTGTTTAGTAGTTGCTGCAAATCTAGGAGTGTGTATAGATGGCATCTGCTTTCTTTTCAATCTCAGAAAGCATTCGTTGTTAAGTTGTTTGAGATCAGGTTTCAACAATTTTAGTTTCTGCACCACTTTGTACATCTGAGTACCTTGAATCCTCCACTACCTTCTTAAAAAGTGGTGTGTCAGACGATATGTTGAAAAATTTAAATGGTTTCTTCTTTGTTTCCACATTGTTACTCAATTTAATCACAATGGGGCTGTGATCAGACACTCTTTATGGGAGAAAACAAGCTTCAGCTTCAGACAAATTACTACACAATCATGGTTAATTAGAGCTCTATCTATCCTGGAAAATACATGATTATTAGTCCAAATATAGTAGCAGCCACTCCATCTTATCTCCTCAAGTTCACAACCATCAATATAGTCCTTATTTTCTACTATTTCAGCAACATTAACTGGAATCCCCCTATTCTGTCTTGCACATCCAACACACAATTAAAATCTCCTAATACAATCCACGCCCCCTGAATCTGTTGGCCAATCCGTTTCAGTTCTGCCTGAAGCTCAACTCTCTCAAAACTCAAATTATAAGCATAAACAAAAGTGGCTGCAAATATTTTACTTGTCAACTTATTCCTCAGCTGTGTATGAATTAGCTAAGCAGTAGTAGTGAGAACCTGTTCAAACCAATCTTCTCTCTACATTAACCATATCCCATCTTTTGGATCCAATCTAGCATTGTGTACACACTTCCATTCTGGCCATACTATATTATAAATTTTCTCATACTTACCTCTTTTTATTTTATGTTCAAGTACCCCTATTACTCCTATGTTAAACTTGGTACATATGAGCTTTACTTCTCTTTGCTTACTGCTGGTATTAAGCCCCCTGATATTCCAACTTGCTATATTCATTTTGATCTCTGATTGTTATTGTAACCACCCCTTGATTGATCTCAAAGTCCGGTGTATACATCCCTGATGAAGACGGGCCATCTTGCACACTCTACCTCTCAAACAGCAAGGACTTTTTGCCAATTCTGGTGACTAGATTCCATGACTCCTCTGGTGTTTTTTTTTTTTTTAATCTGTTGTACCAACTTCTCTGGGTTTGCAGCTGGTTCGGCATTAAATTGAGCAGGTTCTGTCTTTTTTTAGTTGCTCGGATGGAGCAACTGATTTCTTTTTCTACACTTTAACTGTTTGTTTCTTTCTGTATTCAGCAGAAGCATGTACATAACCTAAACAATGTGCACATTTAATAGGTCTCCACTCATACTTCACAATTCGCTCCTCGACCATACCTCTTTCATTCTAGAAAAATATTTTCTCTGGCGTCTTGTTAACATCAACATCTACGTACTAGCATTTTTGCATACTGTATTCTCTTCTTCTCCATGGTCATTTTATCAGCCATTATGGCCTCCCTATTAGAGCGACAAGTTTGCTGAGGGCAGTGGCACTCAAGTATTTGAGGTTTAAACCCTCAAGTTCAACCCATGCAAGTACATGCTCAATTTAGGGCTTGTTATAATTGGTATCTGCACTCCATGGACATACTATTACTGGTGTACTATCAAAGTGATGGATATCTACATCAATTATTTTATCCCTTTCTTCAACAGTGTGGAATTTGACCAGAAACCAGCCATTAGGCATCAGTAGTACGCTTTTTGACTCCTTGTTTGCCCCACATCCTCATGATGTAGCGATTCATGACTTGGTAAGGGGGTTTGGCTCCTAGCACATAGCACACCAAGGCAGAGCTCTAGCAGTCGATTTTAGTTTTCAAATCCTCCTCATCGATTTTCCCTACTTGGTGATCTGGATTGGTCAGTGGCTCCATGTATTGCAATTTACAACCAGCATTTCGAAGTTTTGACACATCAAAGTGATCCCAAACATTTGGTGTTGGTGCCTTCATCTTCTCGCCATCGCAGCCCCCTTGAGTGGTCTTCATTTTGTCTACTTCTGGGCTTTGTTGCAGGCTTTGAAGCCGCGCCACCGGTATCTTCTCCTTTATCATCTGCTGCGCCGACCTAATTTCCTGCTCAATCGATCCCTTATTAGGGCTCCCGCTTTGTGACTCTTTCCCCAAATCTGGTTTCTCTAGTGGGGATTTCCCCAAACCAGTCACAGCCACCGGAGATTGCTGTGGTGTTGTGATTACGAGCACTGGCTTCATCATCGATCTCACTCCCTTGCGTTTTCGGCCAGCCATGGCGTGGTGCACGTTAGTGTGGTAGGCTTAACATGCGCCGAGAGAAGACCCAAGGAGAGAGAAAGTTTGTTGTCATTTTTCACGGAGTACGTCATAGTTAAATAAGGGTATATACTTGTCATTTTTTTGATAAATAATAAATAAATATAATCAAGTGTTATTAGACAATTTTTTTAAAACACAAAGGGATAGTCAACCCTTTTTTATAACACATGGGAGAATATGCCCCTTTTCACAGCACAATAGGGTAAAATGCATTTTGCAGTTATATTGATTCTGGATCTGGGATTGACACAGCAAAACCTGGAGTTTTTCCTAGCAATGCTAGAATCTTTACCTACTATTGCAGAAGAGATTTTCTCAAAAATTCTTATCCTCAATAAAGGTATTTGTGAAGCCCATATCATGATCGGTGGTGCATTTGGAACACCTTGGTACAAGGTAAAAATGCCTCTTATTTACTTTCATGATACTGGCGCTGATATTTTGCTAGGTAATAATTTTATTCAAACCTTTGCAAAATATGTGCAAGATAATCACAAACACTTGCTCACCTTTACCACTACTTGCGGGTGAGATACAAGTTTTACGACGCGAAAAGGTTTTAATCGCCTCATGCCCATAAATTTTCGCAGCAAACGTGGTGATTTACACAATGATTCCAAATTAACCCATCCTAAAATGCAGGATAAAAGGAAATTTGGAAAAGCCTTACTGTCTTTTAGACAACAAGGTTATGATAGTTTCTGTGAAGGATATAATCGAAAGGTTAGCCTTCTAAAAAAACAAGTCTAAGGAAATAGGTGAAGAAGGTATTCTCTTCTTAGAAACTTTACAAGCAACCCATAGATGTTGTGGATGGGGGAAATTTACTTTCTCTTGAAAATGTTAAAAGACTAATTCAAAGGAACTTAAATGAGAATCCTTTGGCTTGGTGGAATAAAAACAAGATCGAAGCTACTCTGAAAGTTAAGGAACAATGCAAGTACGAGTATGTTCGATACAAGCCTATCCAGATGAATATGGAGGACAAGAAAGATATGCAAACAATCATAAAAGAGCATATCGATTTGAAACTCATAGAACCTGGAGTCTCTTCTTACAGTAGCCCTGGATTCCTGGTAAGAAACCATAGCGAGGTAAAAAGAGGAAAGGCGAGATTAGTAATCAACTATCAAGGAATAAATAAGATCCTTGAGTTTGATGGTTACTATATTCCCAGTCGAGAACACTTGATTGATTGTATCAAAGGTGCTAAAGTGTTCTCAAAGTTTGATTGCAAATCTGGTTTCTATCAGATTAAGATGGAAAAGGAGTTAGAAAATATATGCCTTCTCTACTCCTCAGGGTCAATATATCTGGAATGTGCTTCCAATGGGTTTAGCAAATGCACCCCAGATATACCAAAGGAAGATGGATAATCTTTTCAAAGATATTTCGAGTTTATGTTGTCTATATAGATGACATTTTGATTGCGTCTAAAATATGAAAGAGCATGTTAAACATCTTGAAATATTTTCTGATGCATGTTGTAAGGAAGGTTTAGTGCTTTCTGAAAAGAAGGCAATAATAGGTGTTAATAAGATTGAATTTCTGGTATCTTATTGACGAAGCAGGCATTGAGCTCCAAGAACATATTGTGGAAAGATACAAAATTTTCCTGATGTTCTAAGGGACAAAAACAACTTCAAAGTTTTTTGGAAGTTGTTAATTTTGCAAGGATCTTTATAAAGATCTAGCCAAACACCGAAAGGATTTCCGACCACTTTTAAGAGAAAAGGAAAGCCAGAAATGGAAGTGGGAAGAAATTCACACTCAAAGGGTTCGTGAGTTGAAACAAGTGTGCAAAACTTGCCTAAACTCGCAATACCACAGGATAACGATGATCTGGTAGTCTATACAGATGCCAATGATTATCGATGGGCAGCAGTGCTCATGAAGCGGTCAACTACAG
>WHWC01000279.1:0-33943 GCA_019426215.1 Buddleja alternifolia
AAGGAAACAGTACAAGCATCGAGTACAAAAGAGTTACAGCCAATCATAACATAGTAAAGTAGACAATTAAAAAGGAAAAGCTCTCAAACGACGTCAACATCCGACTACTCATCCGACGCCGTCTCGTCCTCGTCAGTCTCATCATCCTCATCGTCCTCACCCTCCTCGTCATTTTCAGGGACGGCAGCGGGCTCTGGAGGCTGGGGGTGAGGGTGTAGTGGAGCAAGCGGATCAAACTGGGGAAACTCGGGCCAAACGCCGGGCCAAGGGCCAAATGCATTAGCCCGAATAGCACTCTCCATAAACTGCCATCGGCGGTGTGCGTCCCATCGCGCAGCAAGAATATTCTGATCAATACGTGTCATCTTGTGATCCAACTCAACTGCCCACTGCGGGACATCAGACGCTACACCGGAAGAAGATGAAACACGCGGTGGGGCTTTGCGACGTGGCGGAGCAGGCAGAGCGGGGGCGGTGGTGGATGATGTGGCGGTGGGTCGGCAGGCCCGGTGACCAGAACGAGCAGCTATAGTCTCGGCTTGGCAAATCTGTGTGTATGAAATAATCCGGCGCGGCACCTCAACATGCTCCATCGGCGAGTACTGGACGCCGGCGTTCTTGCACAGTGCGGTGATGAGGGAGGGGAAACAAAGATTCTTCTTGGCACCAGAACACTCAATGATGGACTGAATCAATTGTTGCTTAATCAGTTTGCCCACGTTGATGTTGAGACCATGATGAATAGCATAGACAACCTCGACTCGCTCGCGAGTAGCTGTGCTCAAAGATAATGTCGGGATGAGGCGAGCGCAAACAAAGTAATACCATGTGCGGGCCGTGGTGTTGAGGTTACATGCCTTGATTGAGATAGGACGGGAGTCCTTGAAACCTGTCCAAATAGACTCTGGATAACAAAGGGCAGAGTGGATTGCAGCATAATCAATGTCCTGTAAAAACGTCTCAAACTGATCCTGGCGAGGGATGGGGATGTGAAGTACTTCATTGATTTTTGTGGAAGAAATGGTAACATTGCGCCCCCTGACCTGAACAGAGACTAAACGGTGTACGTTTTCGGGCTTGCCGGTGGCATTGGCATAAAATTCTTTGACTAAAGGAATAATAGCCTCCCCGGGCTGCGTAGCAAACTCAAACCAACCTCGATTCCTAATATTCGTCCTGAATGGTTCAATCGAACAATCCAACGCTCGCTCATCCACCACATTCTTCTTTGTCAATTTTTCGGAAAAACAAACAGAGGCGGCGAGGCTAACAAATTTATCACAATCATACAGCGGGTCATCCGCTGGAGTAGAAGTATTCACTTTAGCCTTGCCTTTGTTTCCCTTAGAAAGTCGCGGGCTCATTTTCAACCCCCTAACACTAGGCAACACGTATCCAAGATAGAACGCTCTAGTCACCCACACGACTGATTTCAAACTCGGTATCCCCAAACTTCTTCAACAAATCACTCCCACAACCAAATTTTTCTCAACTCCACAAGCACAACAAGCTCACGAATGGAAAATGTAAAACGAGCGAGAAAAGAAAACCCACAAAATTCAATCAACCCGAATGATGCTCGCAACTACCAACCAAATGCACGATATCATCAACAATTCAATACTTAAAATTAATTTGCACCCCAAAATTTACCACAAAGAATATATGAACCTTAATCCAAAATGGGTAGACAATTATCACAAAGTGATGTAGGAAGCTATTACTTTACCCAAAGAGATGAAAATGCAAGGTAAAGTCCGGTGGTGGCGGTGCAATTCCGGCGGCGGCGGTGGGGAGTCGTGAATGTGGATTTTCGGCCGAAATTTTGATTTTTGATCGGTGGGAAGTGTAATAAATCGGTTGGGAAGTGTGGATTCAAGATGAATTGGAGAGAGATGGAGTGATGTGGGAGGAATTTGGATTTTTTGGAAGGGGGGGAAGAGTTAGGGTTTGGAAATAAAAATAAAGTTGAAGGGAAATGGGGAAAAGGGGAACGCTGCTGGGCATATAGGCATCGAACGCCGCGGCGTTCGATTTATAACGCCGCGGCGTTGGGATGCAGTAGCGAACGCCGCGGCGTTATTTGTTTGGAACGCCGCGGCGTTGGTATGCAGTAGCGAACGCCGCGGCGTTATTTGTGTGGAACGCCGCGGCGTTGAGTCAACCCGATTTTTTTTTTTTTTTTTTTTTTTTTTTTTAAGGAAAGGGCTGCTTGCGTCGAATTGTGCGAATGAATGGAAAACCTGCAAACACGATGAAAACACATCGTAAAAATATTAAACAGAAACAAAACGAAGAAAAGACAAAGTGAAATGAAAGGAAAATAAATAAAAAAAAAAAAAAAAGAACTTGGGTTGCCTCCCAAGAAGCGCTTGTTTATAGTCGTTAGCTTGACGTAGGTGCAATCAATGTGGTGGGTCAACGAGGGTAACGTGCACATGGTCCCTCATACAACCATTTCCTTCATAGTGTTTCAAACGGTGGCCATTAACAATGAAAGAACCCTTTGTTTCGTGTGAAATTTCAACCGCACCGGAGGGGTAAACTTTCATGACAGTGAAAGGTCCTGACCATTTAGAGCGTAGTTTACCGGGAAAAAGTCGGAGGCGGGAATTGAATAAAAGGACCTGTTCTCCCTCGGTAAACTCCCTCGGTGTGATGCGCTTGTCGTGCCAGCGTTTTGTTCGTTCCTTGTAGATTTTTGCGTTTTCATAGGCCTCCTGTCGGAACTCATCCAGCTCGTTCAATTGCAACAACCTGTGTTTGCCAACATCTTGCAAATCAAAATTAAGCAATTTAATTGCCCAAAATGCCCTATGCTCTAGCTCAACGGGTAGGTGGCAAGCTTTCCCAAAAACGAGTCGGTAAGGTGACATGCCAATAGGTGTCTTAAACGCAGTTCGATATGCCCACAGGGCATCATCTAACTTAAGAGACCAATCTTTTCGAGATGAATTTACCGTTTTCTCAAGGATGCGTTTAAGTTCCCGATTGGACACTTCAACTTGACCACTCGTTTGAGGGTGGTACGGTGTGGAAATCTTATGTGTGACACCATATTTTTGCAAAAGATTATCAAACTGTTTGTTGCAAAAATGAGTGCCACCATCACTTATAATGGCTCGAGGGGTACCGAATCGCGTGAAAATGTGTTTTTTCAAAAATTTAACTACCACCCTTGAATCATTCGTACGTAAAGCCTCCGCTTCGACCCATTTAGACACATAATCAACCGCTACTAGAATGTATTTATTGGAGCATGAGCTAGGGAATGGTCCCATAAAGTCAATGCCCCAAACATCAAAAAGTTCGCATTCTAGTATGTTGTTTAACGGCATTTCATGTTTCCTCGAAATATTCCCTGTTCTTTGGCATTGATCACAAGAAGATACATACGCATGCACATCTTTAAATAGGGAGGGCCAGAAAAAACCTGATTGGAGAACTTTTGAGGCGGTCTTAGTAGGCCCAAAGTGGCCACCTACCTTGCCATCATGGCAATGGCTCATAATAGATGTCATTTCTTCTGCCGGGACACAACGCCTGATAATGCCATCTGCACAATTCTTAAACAAAAATGGCTCGTCCCAAAAATAATGCTTGACATCAGATAAAAATTTCTTCTTTTGATAAAAAGTGAGATTAGGGGGAAGTGCACCCATGACAACATAATTTGCAAAATCAGCATACCAGGGGAAAGCACCATGAATCACCGTATACAATTGTTCATCCGGAAACTCTTCCCCAATTGGTTTTTCAATGATTGAATCGGAGACAGGGGCTTCTATCCTAGACAAATGGTCAGCTACCACATTCTCAACTCCCTTTTTATCCCTAATTTCTAGATCAAATTCTTGGAGAAGAAGAATCCATCTAATAAGGCGAGGTTTGGCATCCTTCTTTGCAAGTAGATACTTAAGTGCAGAGTGATCAGTGTAAACAATGACTTTGTTCAAGACAAGGTATGAATGAAACTTATCAAATGCAAAAACTATAGCTAGCAATTCCTTTTCCGTCGTGGCATAATTTAACTGAGCATCATTTAAAGTTCGACTCGCATAATAAATGGTGTAGAATACCTTATCTTTCCTTTGTCCGAGTACAGCTCCAACTGCTGAATCACTAGCATCACACATAAGCTCAAATGGGAGGTTCCAATCTGGAGGTGCCATGATGGGCGCTGAAATTAATTTTTCCTTGAGCGTGTGAAAAGCCTGCAAACACTTATCATCAAAGTTAAACGGTGTATCTTTTACCAACAAATTAGATAATGGTTTAGCAATTTTCGAAAAGTTTAAAATGAAACGCCTGTAAAATCCTGCATGACCCAGAAAACTCCTGACGGCTTTCACCGAAGAGGGTGGGGGAAGCTTTTCAATGACCTCAATTTTAGCTTTATCCACTTCAATCCCCTTGTGAGAGATTTTGTGGCCAAGCACAATTCCTTCTTGAACCATAAAATGACACTTTTCCCAATTTAACACAAGATTAGTTTCTTCACATCGTTTTAGAACACGTGTTAAATGGTTAAGACATGTATCGAAAGAAGTTCCAAAAACTGAAAAATCATCCATAAAAATTTCTAGGGAATCCTCGACCATGTCATGAAAAATAGCCATCATACATCGTTGAAAGGTGGCAGGGGCATTACATAGGCCAAATGGCATCCGCCTATAAGCAAATGTGCCATAAGGACAAGTGAAAGTGGTTTTCTCTTGATCCTCAGGTGTGATGGCAATTTGATTATAGCCAGAGTAGCCATCTAGGAAGCAATAAAACTCATGCCCGGCTAACCTCTCAAGCATTTGATCAATGAAGGGAAGGGGAAAGTGGTCTTTCCGGGTGGCCTCATTTAATTTTCGATAATCAATGCATACTCGCCACCCGGTAACTGTTCGTGTGGGAATTAATTCATTGTTAGCATTGGTAATAACAGTCATACCTCCTTTCTTCGGGACCACTTGAGTTGGACTCACCCAATTGCTATCGGAGATAGGATAGATAATACCTGCATCGAGTAGCTTAATTACCTCCTTTTTAACAACTTCTTGCATCATTGGATTGAGTCGTCTTTGCGGTTGAATGGTGGGCTTATACTCATCCTCCATGAGGATCTTATGCATACATACCGTTGGGCAAATCCCTTTTATATCAGCTATTTTCCATCCAAAAGCCTTTTTATGGGCTTTCAACACCGTAAGCAGCTTCTCCTCCATAATGTCTGTCAAAGATGAAGAGATTATAACAGGTAAAAATTCTGAATCTTGTAAGTAAGCATATTTGAGATGAGAAGGAAGAGGTTTAAGCTCAAGAGGTGGCGGTTCTTCAATTGAGGGCTTTGGTAATGAAGTGATTGGTCTATCCAGAACTTCGAAACGAGGTCGAAAACTTCGTTTGTAAGGTGGATTTGCCTCGAGAAAAGCAACAGCGTCCCTCAAGTTATTGTTTTCCATTGTCTCATCCATGGGATTCACAAGACATGCCTCCACTTGATCTTCGTATTGATTTCCCTGAAAGTGTTCAGAAATTAAGGTATCAAATGCATCGATGTGGAAACAAGTAGAATCATTAGATGGTGTTCGCATAGCATGATACACATTTATTGTCACTTGCTCATCTCCCACTCTAAGAGTTAATTGACCATTGGCAATATCAATTAATGCTCGTCCGGTGGCGAGGAATGGTCGACCAAGAATGAGTGGTAGCTCGACATCCTCCTCCATATCTAGAACTACAAAGTCCACTGGGAATATGAATTTTTCGACTTTCACTAAAACATCTTCCACTATTCCTCGTGGGTACTTGATGGACCTATCAGCGAGTTGCAATGAAATAGTGGTAGGCTTGGGCTCGCCAAGTCCTAATTTCCTGAAAAGTGACAAAGGCAACAAATTAATACTGGCACCAGAATCACACAAAACTTTAGAAAAAGAAATAGAACCGATAGTGCAAGGAATTGTAAAGCTTCCGGGATCCTTAAGCTTTTGAGGTATCCGGTTTTGCAATATAGCCGAGCATTCTGCAGTAAGGGCTACAGTTTCATGTTCCTCCAACTTTCTCTTGTTAGAAAGGATATCCTTGAGATATTTAGCGTAACTCGGCATTTGCAACAAAGCATCTACAAGAGGAATGTTAATACGCAATTGTTTAAATATATCAAGAAACTTGGCAAATTGCTTATCTAACTTTCCTTTTTGTAATGCAAGTGGAAATGGAGGTCTTGGTTTGGGCACGGAGGGTTCGGTAGAGGAATGTCCCGAAACAGGGGATAAGGTCTCGGTGTTCTTTCCGGAGTTAGATGTTGCCTTAGTTTTATCCAAATGTTCTGGTGTATCATCCATTTTCTCTCCCAATTTTGAATCAACGAGGTTCTTTCCGCTACGAAGTGAAACTGCTTGAACTTGTTCCTTTGGATTTTTCTCGGTATCACTTGGTAACGTGCCTTGGGTTCGTCCAGAAAGCATGTTGGCAATTTGCCCAATTTGATTTTCTAAGTTTTTTAGTGCAATTTCTTGATTTTTTAAGCTTGCTTCTTGTTTCTTGGACATCATTTCTTGATATTGAAACTTTTGTGTTGCCTCCATCATGAACTTTTGCCACCCATCTTCCATATTATTCTTTTTCTCGCTTTGTTGTGGTTGTTGGAGCCCCCCTTGCCTTTGAAATGGAGGTTGTTGGAAACCTCCTTGGTTTTGCTGAAAACCTGGTGGTTGTGGTTTCGCCATATTCGAATTTTGGCTCCATGAGAAATTTGGATGATTCCTCCATCCCGGATTAAAAGAGTTCGAGTAGGGATTATTCTGTTGACGACTTGCATTTCCCATGAAGTTAGCACTTTCAACCGAGTTAGATGTCCCACACACATCTCCTTGTAAGCACTCAAAGTTTGTGTGATCACCTCCACAATTTTCACAAGTGGATTTAACTTGATTTACCGTACCTTGCATGAGTCCGAAGGAATCCAATCTTTTGTTTAGGGCCTCCAATTGAACAGCTACTGTGGAGCTATTCCCAATTTCATACAATCCGGCAGGCTTCTTGGGCAACGTGATTCGTTCGGTTGGCCATTGATAGTTGTTCTCGGCCATGAGCTCAATTAATGCCCAAGCTTCCTCAGGTGACTTGTTCATGATAGTACCTCCCGCGGCGGCATCTAAATTCGTACGGAGATTCGGTCCCAAACCCAAATAGAAAGTTTGAACAAGTGTGGGCACGGCTAACCCATGGTGTGGGCATTTCCTCAAAAGTTCCTTAAAACGCTCCCATGCCTCATAAAGTGATTCCCCCTCATATTGACGAAAGCTGGTGATTTCATTTTTCATTGTTGCCGTCTTACCCGGTGGAAAATACTTAGACAAAAATTTATCCACCATTTGTTCCCAAGTACGGATAGAGGCGGTTGGCAAAGAGTTGAACCACTGTTTAGCCTTGTCTTTGAGAGAGAATGGAAATAGCCGTAAGCGTATGGCGTCGTCGGTGACTCCATTGTTCTTGAAAGTATGGATAATCTCCGAGAATGTGGCTATATGAGCGTGAGGATCATCATGTTGTAAACCGGAGAATTGAACCTGGTTTCCTATCATTTGGATATACCCCGGCAGGATTTGAAAAGTGTTAGCCTCTACCGGTGGTAAAACGATTGGCCCTGCGGCTCCTTGGATGTTTGGCATCATATAATCCCTCAAAGGGCGTTGCGGAGGCGCCTCTGGTTGGTTTTGATGAACACGAAGATTTGCAAGCTCCCGACGAACCGCTTCTTCTAAGATAGCGGGATCTATGTGAATAGGAGGAGGATTCAGATTTGGATCCATTGTAGCTTGATAACGTTGAGCCTCTCTTTGTAGTCTTACCCCTCGAGTAAACGTTCGTTCAATTTCAGGGTCCAACTCCGCTAGTCCCACTCGACTAGTACGGGTCATGCACTAACCGAGATCAAACCTTGCACAAAGAAAGACACACAAATTAAAAATAAAAGAAATGATCTAAGCTCAGAAAGAATAGGGGAATCTCAATATTAGATAAAAATAGTTGTTCCCGGCAACGGCGCCAAAAACTTGACACGACAAAATCCTAGCAAGAGAACTAGGTCGCGTAAGTAGTAAAGTGGATTTTTAAGTCCGGGGTTATCGTATCCGCAGGGACAACTATAATCTAAGTACCAAGACTACTATATTACTCAATTCTAAGTTAAATCGGTCGATAGAACGGTTGATTAACTAATTAATAAATACTAGAAAATAAACTAAGGCAACGTCACACCAAATAAAGGGAGGAAACAATAGAGAGAAACGATCAAGGCACATGGTTCAACCAATTATGCATTTCGATTGTGATTTAGGTTCTATTGGATTATTAGATTGATTTAGCTAAGGCGAAATTCCCTAACGTACGTACCACCCAATCTCTTGGCATAGCAACCCTATCCTTGTTAACGATTTCCTATATATCTCTATATGAAAACCCGATTAACGAGGATGCATTTAAGGTCTAGGAATTCCCCACGTGAATGGAAAGCCACCTAAAGAAACCGAGTCTATCTCTAGTCGGTTTAACTATAGGGTATTCAATGTTTATATCTTCCCTAGGTTATTATCTCTCGATCTCTAACCTAAGCATTTTATCAAACACTTGGTGATCAAGCAAATGTAGCATTGAGATCAAATATTGAATACATAGCTAAAACCAAAATTAATCCAATAAACACCAACAAATCAACAATCAAAATAACATAAATGGCCTATCCATGGCCTCAATCAAACAAGTTTAGCTCATATTCATGTCAAAAGTGCAAATATAAATCATACAAGTCATAGGAGATTTGAACAAATTCAAGAAACAAATATGTAAAAACTCCCTAATCCTTGTAGAGATGTGGATTCCTTGTTGAATTCTCCATGTTTTGACCTTCAATCTTCTCTTCTAAGCTCCCTCTCTCTCTATTTTCGTGTGGTTGCTGATATCCAAGGTGAGTTAGGGTAAAAAATGGCTAAAAGAGGTATTTATAGGCCAACACTGCCGCCTCGAACGCCGCGGCGTTCGTTTGTTGAACGCCGCGGCGTTGGCTACTGCTTGTGAACGCCGCGGCGTTCGCGTGTTGAACGCCGCGGCGTTGCCATGAAAAATTCCAAAAATTGTTTCATTTTGCCTTCGGTTCTTGCTCTTTCCTCCGGCTGTTAACCCAATCTGAAAAGTCAAAGCAAACCGGGTTTAAAGCATCATATGTGATCAAATTATTAAAGAAACAATCAAAATTAAGTTGATAAAAGGGGTAAAACTTGTGTAAAAATAACATATATCAAGACCCTCAACATAATATACATCACTAATCATGATGTTCCCCTTATGCATGATACCTATACCTTTGGTTTTACCTTTGGAGTTATCACCGAATGTAACTTGAGGACCTTTGGTAGCTTGATAGTTGACTAGAAGATCTTTGGAACCAGTCATGTGTCTTGACGATCCACTATCAATGTACCAAACTGAAGTATCGGTGTTGGCTCTAGGTACCTGCATTTAAAGGATAATTCTAATTCTTTTTAGGTACCCATGTTGCCTTGGTCCTTCGTTGTTAGTAACTTTGGTTTGAACTAGAACTTTAGGAACCCATATTTGCCTAGTCTTCATTGTTGGAATATTGGCCTTCTTGGGTTTCACGTCGTGTTGTGTGTGCTTTTTGTGTGGATAATAATATCCATGATTATAATAGTAATCATAATCATAGTCATAATCATAATCATCATAGTATCGATAATATGATCTTGACTGTCTTGGATATTGACGCTGGTATTTCCTTGGTGCTGGCTTGGGTTGCACTTTTGGTGCTGAACGCTTAGCGCTTGATTCACAGTGGTTAGGTTTATCCTTAGCCTTTTGAGCGTTTGGATGAACCATTCTTTGTGAATCATTTGCTTTAGCCTTACCTTTGCCTGAGTCATCTTTGGCTTTCTCATTTAGCCTCGTACCATTGTTACTTGGTTCATTCAGCGTTTGACTTTGTGAACCTTTCTCACAAATAAAACACCCTTTCCTTTGTTGTTAGCCGGATTTATTGCATCATAAACCGGTCTTTTCACCAAATAATCTAGTTAACTCAGTCACATTATCCAACTTTCTAGAAGCTTTTGATAATGATGAGACGAGCTGCTCTGATTTGGCAAGTTTAGCGATCAAATCAGCTTCTCTCTTGACTATTATATCAAGATCGCTTTTTAATTGAATAATCTCACTCTCAAGTCATTGATTCTTCTCAATGCATTGTTGCTGAACTTTCAACTCTACTTTGAGCGTTACTTTATCTCTTATGAGTGATGAGATAATAGCTAGATCGTTTTGATATATTTTGGCGGCCTCTTAACAATCTTTATAATATTTATTAACTTTGTCAAGTAATTCATCATAAGAAAGAGGATGAGATAATTCATTGGTTACCTCTGGTAGCGATTTGTCAGACGTTTCATCATCTCTTGCCATGAGACAAATCAATGCTGAGTCGCTTGTAGGCTCATCAACACTGCTTTCATCTGAAGATTCCAAATCCTCTTCAGGTGCGAGGAATGGTTCAGATTCCGCTAGCAAACCTTGTTGGCGAAAGTTGCTCCTGAATTGGTTTCTATCCGCATAGTCTTGCCTTGTGGGCTTAGACACATTTAGATAAGGGCAATTTACCTGGTAGTGCCCTGATTTCCTACATTTATAACACAAATTAGTTTTCATTTTCTGTTCAGTGGATAATTGCTCTGATCCGACTGGCGCTGAGAGATTTAGAGAGGGAGTCGTAGGCGCTTGGTAAGGAACTGGCACTACTGGTTGAGGTGCAGAGTACACTGGCGCTAGATACTGAGGCGCTGGAGCAAGGGGTGGAGTTTGAAATGAAGTTTGTCCAATAGGATTTCTCTTTTCATATCTTAGAAATTTCTTGAATTTCTTGACCAATAAGGCCATTTCATTTTCTTCCTTTGATTCCGTTGATTTCACTTCGCTAACCACTTTACCCTTACTTTTGGTAGTAGCGATTAAAGCTCTTGATTCAGTCGCTGAAGTCAATGTGTCGCTGACTTCACCCAATTCGAATTCAAATGCCTTTAACTCTAAAAACACATGTTCTGGAGTAAGAGTCTCCAAGGTTTGTGATTCTCTCATAGCAACAGTCTTAATCAAGTATTTACTTCGAAGACTTCTGAAAATCTTATTGACCATTTCCTTGTTGGTCAATTCCTTATCTAGTGATGCTAACTCGGTAATGAGCAAAGTAAATCTTGCGTCTAATTGTTCTAGCATCTCATTGGGCTGCATCTTGAAATGCTCGAATCTTTGCATGGCTATGGAGAGCTTATTCTCCTTCATTTGTGCCGATCCTTCACATACTATAGCCAACTTATCCCATATTTCTTGGGAAGTCTTACATTGCTTGATCTTGTTGAACAATGCATCATTGTCTCCTAACGTTGAGTAAAGTGCACTTCGTCTAACATTATCTAGATTTGCCTTTTTTCGATCATCAGGCATCCATTCTAACTTAGGTTTCTCGACATAACCACCTGGAGTGGCCTCGGTTGCTTCAGGGGCTCGAGTTACAACTTTCATAATCTGAATGGGGCCATCTGTGATTACATCACACATTTGATTATCGCAAGAGCATAAATAAGTGAATGCTCTAAGTTTCCAAGAATCATAATTTGATTCTACCAACTTAGGCATTTTGTTAAAAGCCATAATGAGATGTTTTAAAGAGAAATTTTAAAACGATTAAGTTTTAAAAGGATGGATCTGAACAAGCAGTTACGCTCGGAAACACTTAGGTTTCTAATTTAACCGCTCTGATACGCTGAGGGTCTAGAAGGGTGGGGTGGTTAAATAGACCCTGAAGTCTTATTCGACTTCAAAAAATTCGTATCACTTTTAAAGATTTGAACGCTTAGAGGCTGAGATTTGAGATATTTGTGACTATTTGGAATGTAGATAAAAAGCTTGAAGGATTTTTAGCTATGGAGTTTCTAAGCTTTCTCTTGTGCTGGTATGTAAATTTTTCTTGTAATATTATGTACCATATTTTTAAGGTTTGCTGAAGGTAAGGTATTTATAGGCAATTCTTGGGATCTGTCCGTTGGACACATGTGAGAGCGTGCCTTTCACGCAGTGCGTGATTTTACCAAAAACTTGACATTCCTGAAAATCTGCTGGCACCGATTGGATGGGAGCAGCTATAAACTTTGAAGTTCTGATAGTCTAGTAAAAAAGGTGGCTTGTCCACAAGTCATAGTGGCTTATCACATTTAATGCTCTTATCAGGCATTTAATGCATTTGAATTTATTTCCTATTGGAAATAAATGTCCGTTAAATGATTGCATTTAAGTCCTTCATGACTTGAGGATTTAATTCAGGTGAATCTGACATCGGATCGCTAGAATGATTTGAGCGCTTGATTCAAAAAATCCTGAAACAGACCTTTAGCGTTTGACGGGCGCTAAGAACAAATCTTTATCTTCAGCTGACTTCAGATGCTGATCTTCAACTTCTTCTCTAATAGACTCACCTAGAATTCTATTAGCGATTCGGTATCTAATACTTAGTCTAAAATCTATAAAGATAAAAATTACAAGCCTAATAAAAATTACATACTTTCAAATGCTTATACAAAGATCTATCAGAACAAAAACTTACATTGTATTTGGGGTCTAACATAAAATCCTATCTTGTCATCATCAAAACATCTAACATGAAATTTCCTAACAGATGTTGATAGAGATCTACTGGACCTAGCGACTAAAATCTATCAAGAAGAAGAAGCAAATAGGAAGTGACAGAAAAGATGAATGCTTATGTAGTTATATATATATTTTTGTTTGTTGCTTTAAAATCTTTCTATCTTAAGTGTAAATCATGTATGCTTAATTATTCCATATGAATGAATGAATGATTTATCGCTGAAACATCTTGTTGAGGCTAATCTAACATTATATAACTTTACTAACTTTCCAAACGCTAACTTATAATTATTTTTTGGACTTTTCTTTGAACTCTTACTCTATAAAAGAGTTATAAGTGTTAAGGTCTTGACATCATGAAAAAGGGGGAACTTGTTAGGAATTTCATGTTAGATGTTTTGATGATGACAAGATAGGATTTTATGTTAGACCCAAAATATAATGTAAGTTTCTGTTTTCATTGATCAATTGTATAAGCGTTTGAAAGTATGTAATTTTGTTAGACTTGTAATTTCTATCTTTGTAGATTTTAGACTAAGTATTAGATACCGAATCACTAATAGAATTCTAGGTGAGTCTATTAGAGATGAAGTTGAAGATCAGCATCTGAAGTTAAATGAAGATGAAGATTTATTCGTAGAGTCTGCCAAACACTAAGGGACTATTTCAGGATTTATGGATAAAGCGCTCAAAGCACTCCAGCGCTCAATATCAGATTCACCTGAAATAAATCCTCAAGTCATGAAGGACTTAAATGCAATCATTCAACGGCATTTATTTTCAATGATAAATAAATTCAAATGCATTAAATGCCTGATAAGAGCATTTAATGTGATAAGCTATTATGACTTGTGGACAAGCCACCTTTTGACTAGACGGTCAGGTTTTCAGAGTTACATAAACCTGCTCCTGTCCAATCGGAACCAGCAGGATTTCAGGAATGTCAGAGAAAAGGTTGATTCATGCGCTCACATGTGTCCAATGGACAATTTCCAAGAATAGACTATAAATACCTCATTCCAGCAAACCGTAAGAAAGACACATAACGATCAACATAAGAAAACTTTGCTGAAATATTTTTCTCAAGAAGAAAAGCTTAGAAACTCCATAGCCAAAACATTTCAAGCTTTTCATATACATTCTAGACAGTCACAAATATCTCAAACATCTTTCAAAGAAGAAACCCAAATTCTTACTGAGATATTCCAAATTGTTTGATCTTTCCAAAAAATAAACAAAACCTGTGTGACAAAACCCTCAACCTTTCATTTGAGTGAGAAAGTAGTTGAAAACCCTTACAGGTAGTATTTCTGAGTGAGAGAAGCTTGTAGAAGAAAATCTTCATTGGTGCTGAAATCTGTGTGATCAAGGAGCCCGAGATCATTTTCACCTCTTTACTATCTTGTAGAAGATTCTGTGTGATTCTTTGATAATCAACTTTGTAAATTTCCTCCAAGTGAAAAAGGAGAAGAAGGACGTAGCTAGGATTACATCACCTAGTGAACCTTACAATTTCTTGTGTTATTTCCTTTCATTATTGTCTTATTTTATATTATATTATTTATTCTGAAAAAGTGAAACTAAACTGCCAAGCGACTATTTAACCAAAATGAACGCTAAAGCTTTAAAAATCATTTCCAGTGTGCTAACCTTGATTAAGCAATTCAAGCTTTACCCTACTTTGGTAAATTGCTAAAATCACTAAGTCTAAGTTATCTTTACTGAAGCGCCAGACCCAAGCGCTCAACTTCCTAAGCGTTCTAACCTTTAAAAGTGATACGAATTTTTGAAGTCGAAAAAGACTTCAGGGTCTATTCAACCCCCTCCCCCTTCTAGACCCTTTCGTATGCCACTTGGGACCACCTATTCATATAATATTTTATTATATTATTATGTGTGTGGGTGCACCCATGTGGGGTCCATACCGGGTGCACCAAAGTATTTTCATAATGAAACTCTTCTTGGCAATCACTTCACAACCGCTACTTGCCTATTGGGATCGCACTTCAAGGTCGGCCCCACCAATGGGTGAATTGGGCCTAACTACTCTAGTAACAGACCCAACGTCACAAGCACATCGTGATAGTGAATCCTCAAGTCAAAGGTTCACGCGTACTATCATAGTCAGTAATTCAATCATTAATAGTCACTGAGTAAAAACCCATGTGATCGGATTACTGCGAGCTGTGTTCGAATACATTATTCCATTAATGTATCTATGACACAAACTCCCACTATCCCATAGTGTTCGACTGACACTGTTTGTCAGAGCATGTATCATACAAGTCTATTTGAATATTAATGCCCAAATAAGATTCTTTGACTTGCGAACCCTTTTGAGTGTTCAAGTACCAAATCCTTCCAGTGCCCTTCTCCTCATCCCAGAAGGAGTGGAAGACTCGCCTTGACACACATGGACTAGTTATTTGTTCATTACTTATAAATGTCATGCAAGTTTACATGAACAAAAGATAATGTCTTTCTTTATTTATTATTAGGCGCATAATACAATGAAGTGCCCTACTTAATCTAATTTCTCATTGGCATACGAGGGCACATTCCTAACATACTCGTGAGGTTATCAATGATGATATTGCAAGAAACGCTGATCATCATGAAGAGAATGATCATCAAGAACAAATTGGAACTGTGCATGATGAAGCGTCTGCGCAAGAGGCAAATGAGGGTCATGCGATTGATAATCAAGAGTCTCTCAACCCGTTCCAACCAGATCAAAAAGGCTTAGAGATCATCCACCAGAGCTAGTAATTGGAGACATTGGTGCACTTGTAAGGACTAGGGCTGCTACATTTAATGATGCGCTTAGTGATTCAAGTTGGGTACAAGCGATTGACACGACAAAATCCTAGCAAGAGAACTAGGTCGCGTAAGCAGTAAAGTGGATTTCTAAGTCCGAGGTTATCGTATCCGCAGGGACAACTATAATCTAAGTACCAAGACTACTATATTACTCAATTCTAAGTTAAATCGGTCGATAGAAAGGTTGATTAACTAATTAATAAATACTAGAAAATAAACTAAGGCAACGTCACACCAAATAAAGGGAGGAAACAATAGAGAGAAGCGATCAAGGCACATGGTTCAACCGATTATGCATTTAGATTGTGATTTAGGTTCTATTGGATTATTAGATTGATTTAGCTAAGGCGAAATTCCCTAACGTACGTACTACCCAATCTCTTGGCATAGCAACCCTACCCTTGGTAACGATTTCCTATATATCTCTATATGAAAACCCGATTAACGAGGATGCATTTAAGGTCTAGGAATTCCCCACGTGAATGGAAAGCCACCTAAAGAAACCGAGTCTATCTCTAGTCGGTTTAACTATAGGGTATTCAATGTTTATATCTTCCCTAGGTTATTATCTCTCGATCTCTAACCTAGGCATTTTATCAAACACTTGGTGATCAAGCAAATGTAGCATTGAGATCAAATATTGAATACATAGCTAAAACCAAAATTAATCCAATAAACACCAACAAATCAACAATCAAAATAACATAAACGGCCTATCCATGGCCTCAATCAAACAAGTTTAGCTCATATTCATGTCAAAAGTGCAAATAGAAATCATACAAGTCATAGGAGAAAATTAAAAGCCTGAAAGTGGGCGTCCAAGTGTGGGAGTGTTTGGCCTAGGTTATTGTTTCATTGTAGTATAAATATATTACTTAGAGAAAATTAACCAAGTGATAAAACATATAACTTTCTCTCCAAGTCAAAATACTCCATCCTCTCTCTCTCTCTAGCCGTCTCCCTCAAGAGAAGAGAAGAAGATTTTTTCTTTTGACCCCGACATGGCAATTTAGAGACAGTAATGGATTTGCTGTTCAAGAAGGGATTGCAAAGCTGGTTCAAAATTCAACATACGCGAAGAACGGTAATTGAATTCGAAACCCTATTTAAATACGAGAAATAGAGAGGAGCCACTGGGATTTAAATATATATATTCTTCTGTTGCGTTATTTGATTTTATGCGATTTTCCCAACATTGGTATCAGCGCCAATCTCTGATTTCTGTTTTTAATTGATTACGTGATTATGTGTTTTTGAAACATGTTTTGAATATATTTTTCATGATAGTAATCCATGATTTTTCTGCGTTTAATTCATGTATGATGTAGTATGATGACTTGTGACGAGCGCGACGGAAGTGTGACACTGGGCGCGCAAATAGCGCATGCTGTGCACGCAACAGGTGGCCCGCTGCGCACACGCTGTGGTGCGCAGTCGCCGTGCGATTACTTGCACGACGTCAAGCCATACCTGGCCACGCGACCAGTCTCATGGGCAGTGCACCGTGCGCCTGGCGCACTGGGGCCTTGTTTTGTGGGCCCGGGTCTATGACCCGTGTCCTAACGGGTGGGATTATTTTTCCTCGAGTAAATGGGTTTAGGGCTATTTTAGTTATCCGGGTGGGTCAAAAGGATGATGAACATGATTTAATTAAATAAGCCCAAATTGTTTTAATTAAAATTGTGGACTTTTTCAATAAATTAGTTTTGGGCCTAATTAATTGAATTTAAATATGTCAATGGTTGGTAATTTGTATTTAATGAAATCGAGCCCGAATTGTTTTATTGAATATTATTTATTTAAGTGAAATAATTAATTAACGATTCTTGGAAAAGAATTTAATTAAGTTATTTATTTAAATGAAAAATTCTCACTAAATGGTTAATTATCATGATTGTAAATAAAACTTGGAATTTTATTGAGGAAGTTAATTAGTTAGACTAATTAATTATTAACTTAATCACCAACATAATTGTTTTATTAATTATTAACATATGATGGTGACATTGTCCATAGGCTTATGTTTAATTCTTTCGATTGTATTTCCTTTTATGGGTTGTAAGGGCTGGAATTGAGCCCGTTTATTTTATTTCTAGAATTATGTATAGGTTGTTCAATAATCTCATGTAATAGATAGAAATAGAATAGGCATTTCAAGAGGAGATCAATCCAAAAGAAGAGGAGCTTGGAGCACACGAAGAATAGCTAGCCTTATTTTTCCTTTTTAATGACGGTCCATTGGCTTGGGCCCTCTAGATAAAGCCCATGGACATATGTGTTGGTTTATTGGTTTCGATGCATGTTCATTAGTTGTATGAAGCATGTATGTTATCAATATGAGCTATATAAATTGAATAATCTGCAAAGTGAAACTTAGATAAATGTTTAGAACATGAATTCTCCCAAACAAAAAGCAAACACTTCACCATCTCAATTGAAGCCCAAGGGAATGGAAATTGCATTGGTTATCTCTTCTGGGCCCAAAAGGGCGAAGAATAAGAAGAAGAAAGCCAAGAAACAGAGTGGCGAGCTTGGAGCTGAGGGTGGTGTCGATATAGGAAAAGGGAAAGCTCCTGTGAATCGCAAGCGTAAAGGGCCACAAAAGATGGACATATGCCTACACTGCGGTGAGCTGGGCCACTGGAGGGGGAACTGTCCAAACACGGGGCCGGGCGAACAAGGTATGGAACTTTGTATTCATGAAACTTATTGTTCCATGACCGTTTTCCCTACATCTTGGATTCTTGATTCTGGAGCTATTGCTCACATTTGTTGTATGAATCAGGATCTGGTGCGACGAAGGAAGCTGGACAGTGATGACGTGAAGATTAAAGTAGGCAGCGGGCAAAGCGTCGCAACTACTGGAATTGGATCTACCTCATTACTTTTAAATTCTGGACATATAATATTTCTGGATAATGTTTTAATTTTGCCCAATAGGCTTAAAAACATTATTTCTATTCCCGTTTTAGTTAAACTTGGTTATAATTTATGTTTTATTGATGAACGATGCAATATTTATTATGGTAATAAATTAGTGGTCTTTGCTTCTTTAATAAATGGATTGTATTACCTTAATGTCCAGAATGAGTGTTCTGTGAATACTATACAAAGGAAACATAGTATGTAATGCCCAATCATCTCTCACGCTGCCAACAACAAGCATGTCATATAGTTAGCATTTATTATGGACTATAAATGGCATGATTGCACGAACATGATTACTTTCTAAGTATATGATAACTGCATTTAAGGTACATTTTTGCTAACGTTTATCACTAGTTAAGCAGGAATGACGTCTAAGCAGACACGATGTCTAGCATTTATGGCTAGTTAATCAGGAAAAAAAAGAAAGATAATTGACGTGCTTCCCAGGTGGTCACCCATCTCAAAATTGCCCCCGTCTGAGCACGCTTAAATTTAGAGTTTTGATTGAATTCGGTACACGAAAGCTTCCCACTAGTCACTGGGTCAATATATCTCATGCCCTACGTGCTACTTATGTGTCATTTATATGTCACGATGAATATAAATATGTGACACATAGAAAATATAAGCCACAAACATATAATACGTATTAAGCTAGCAGATGCAAATAATTCTAGGAATAAAATAATATTATTCTTAACAAAACTTCACCATGAAGTTTGCTAACCGACTTAAACCTTTTAAAAGGTTTCTGGACAAGAAAATGGAAAGAAAACGTAGGAAAAAGAAAGAGAAATAGAGAAGAAAGAAAAGAGAGGAAAATTGAAGGAAAAATAGGAAAGGAAGAGTAATAGGTAAAGGGAGTTAGGCAAATCGACGTGCCTGTTACAAGTAAGTCTTTTACCGATTGTTTCTTCAATTTAATCGGTGAATTTGGAATAATTATAGAGAATTGTATTTAGGTATGTTATATACGCTTTTTACAGATTATTGCACATCTAAAATTAGGAAGAAGTATCATTATTGCACATCTAAAATTAGGAGCTGCTTATAGCTGTACACATTTTAAATAGAAGTCCGTCCAAGTCCGCTCCTATGACTCCCTATGAGATATGAAGGAATAGGAAACCAAGTCTTAATCACATCAAGATTTGGGGAAGTCCGACTTATGTCGAAAACACCAAAGTGGACAAGTTGGAGGCTAGATCTTTGAAGGGACGTTTCGTTGGATATCCTGGGGATTCAATGGGATACCTCTTTTACCTGCACGATGATCAAAGGATCATTGTAGCTTTACAAGCCCACTTTCTTGAAAATGAGTTCATTCAAGAAGGAGGAACGGGTAGAAAGATTGTTCTAGAAGAACAAAATGAGACTCCAGTGGATACATCTACACAGGAAGTGAGAACCGAACCTTCTGTAACACAACCACAACCGCGAAGATCAACTAGAGTACCTCAACCGCCTGAGAGGTACGGATATCTAGTACAGAGGGAGCTGGATCTTCTTTCTGTATTAGAGGAGAATCATGGAGATGATCCCTCTACTTTTGATCAAGCAATGGTGGATGTGGATGCTACTAGATGGCGTGAAACTATGCAAACTGAGATCGATTCGATGCATGCAAACTAAATCTGGAAACTTGTGGACCAACCTGAAGGGGTAAAACCAATCGGGTGCAAATGGATTCACAAGAGAAAGATTGGTGTTGATGGTAGGGTTGACACCTACAAAACCACGCTAGTGGCGAAAGGGCATAGTTAAAAAGAAAGAATTGACTACCAAGAAACCTTTGTACCAGTGGCTATGATCAAATCAATAAGGATTCTACTTGCAATAGCCGCACACCTAGACTACGAAATATGGCAAATGGATGTCAAAACTGCTTTCCTAAATAGATTCCTATAAGAGGATATCTATATGGAACAGCCTATAGGTTCTGCATCCGAGGAGCATACTCATAAGGTGTGTAAGCTTGAGAGATCCATTTGTGGACTCAAGCAAGCGTCCCGTAGCTGGAATCTACGTTTTGATGAGGCTGTCAAAGGATTTGACTTCATCAAGAATGAAGATGAGCCATGTGTTTATAACAAGGCTAGTGGGAGCAAGATAACATTCCTTGTGTTATATGTAGATGGCATTTGCTCATAGGGAATGACATAGGAATTCTCACCACTGTAAAGAAGTGGCTTTCGAGTACTTTCTCCATGAAAGACTTAGGACAGACAACTTATGTTCTAGGGATTCGAATCTACAGAGATCGAACACATAGAATGAGAGGGCTCTCTCAAGTCCTTTACTTAGAAAAGGTACTAAAGACATATAGGATGGTGGATTCTAAGAAAGGGTTCCTATTAGAGTTAGTCCCCGGTGCACCAATTATTGGGCGCCATTCTTTGTAATAGTAACTCTAGAGTTGAACAATCGTTTTCTTATAAATAAAGTCAATCTCTTTTTTATGTGTGGCATGTCTTTATTCTTAAATTAGTTTTTACTTTGGCTTAGAATAAAGTCCCGAAGGATCACACATAGTTATGGGACATCATTGCACATTGGTTGTGGCAATGATGGAATATGTCTCGAAGGCTGTGATCTTTAAACATCGTTCCAGTCATGAAAAGGTTCATCGAGATAAAGGGATATCGATGCAACCCAAAAGACTTGCTCATATGATGCATACTCTGGTAAAAGTGTATCACGTTCCATAGATACTGGCACGGTGAAAGCCAATGCATATATGAGGGTTGCCATTGTGGTAATGGGCGAACTGAACAACCCCATGGAAGTTCCTGAAATGGATTCCCAGTCGAATGTGGAACTTCCAGTGGTCTAGTAGTATAAAAGTAATCCTTATGGACCTAAGATTCCATTGGATGCCTTATGCGTAACCGCGCATGTTCTTGATTTGTTACATGATCACTTTAGATGATCGAATATGGGCAAACTGAGACATGCACATCTTACCTAGTAAGGCACGTGAGAATCAAGAGGAATCTATCTCTGACATTAGCCAGTCGGTTAATCTCCTATGGTGACATAGTGAATCGACTTAAGGAATCTTCGGCCGAAGTATGATATCTAAAGAGGCGTAGGGTTTCCTCGTTTAGATAGTCGAAGTCGATTTCACATAACGTGGGAAACATAGTATTGAATTAATAGAACTTCGACCTTAGCCAATGCTCTAGATTCAATCGGGAGATTAGATAGAGATATCTTACTTATGCGAGGATCAAGATCGCAAAAGGCGTATCTTTACTTTCGTTTTATCTAGGTCTTCGGGTCCCTATGCTAGGTGGGCAACCGCGATTTGTAAGTGCCGAGAATTAGCTTGGTGACTAACTTGAAAGTGTCACTGCTTGAATAGATGTGATTAATCAATTTCGAGGAAATTGAGGGAATTAGGAAAGTTTAGTACTTTCCTAATATGGAATATAAATTAATTGAAGGATTCAATTAATTTTACTCTTTTAATTAATCTTGTAGAATTAATTAAATTAATGGACCTAGTAGAGTCCAATTTTTTTATTCAATTGGGTGGAGCCCAAGTTAAATAAATAAATATTGAAATTAGTTGATTGGATTTAATTTAACTTGTATTTAATTGATGGGTTGCACCTATAATTAAATTGAGAAGTCAAAATTCAATCCTAAAGTCCAATTAAATGGAGTTGACCGATTTGTGAGTGTAAATAAGGGAGGGGGCGATTTTATGTGTGGTGGAAGAGGAAAAGAGTTTTCCCCTCTTCCAAGTCTTCATAGGATAAGGATTACTAGAGAGTTTGGGAGAAAGGAAGTTTCCTTTTCCTAATAGGACTCTAGTAATCTTCACCTGTAAATAAGAGATGAAGGAGACTAAAATAGAAGATGAAAAAGCTGAAAAAATCCACCCCCCTCTCTTAGACCTAAAATCGGCCACCTCTCTCTTCTTTCCAACAAGATATCGTTCTATTCATGTGTTGAATTAAACGACTTAGAAAATATTCCCACCTTTCACATAATCAAGCCTAAGTTAAGCTTAGAATCGTTTTGTTGTCTAGCACGCAAGACAAGACGATTGGTGACTTGAATAAGGTGTGGATACATCTTAGAGGTGCGACGCTTAGAGCACTCTAAACCGGGAGATACGAAAAATGACGGGCAATTTCTCACCCAAGGGAAATTGTGTGGATTTGCACCACAGGGTTGCTGAGATCCAAAGTACGAGGTGAAACAAAATTTTTGAAAGGTATAATTTCGTTTACTTATCAAATTCGATCGAACCAATTCCATATTCCTATTTTCGGGTGGTTGTACGTTTACTTTTGTAAAATTTTAAATTCCGCTGCCATGAGCCACCCGAGGGAATGAGTCAACCCAACAGTGGTATCAGAGCCATGGTTTGACTCGATCGAATTTTTATGTGATTATGCATGTTTGTTTTTACGTTTTAATTGTAAAATCGAAAGCATGATAATCAATATGTTCATTGTTAGACTAGGATTGATTTTGATTTGGGATGTTGTTTGATTTTTATGATTTTAATGTTTAAAAGTCATTGGTTTTAAAAATCATGAAATCTGAAATTTGGGTATATGACTGTTTTCGAAAGGTTTTGATCTAGTTTTATGAAATCACCTTTGGTGGGGTGTTGCAAGATGGTTGAACCGAAGGCTTAATCTTCAAGTAATAAAACTCAGACCTTAGGAGAATTTAGATTCGTTAATCGAAACTCGAAAGAATCACGAACGTGCGAAAAATTGATTTGAAAATCACAAACAGCAACAGCCGCTGCACTCAACGCCCAGGCGCGCGGATGACCACGCCTAGGCGTGGTCAACAGAAAGTTAAATAAAATAAAAAAAATTCCTTTCTTCGTACTTTCTGAAGGTGGGTGACCCAAAGACCTTACCTATAATGTTTTAGACTTGTAAACTCTGAGAAATGTTTTAGAAATCAATATCGAACTTATCCCAATGATATTTGCAATCTAGTTTGAATGATGAATGGCTAAAATTTACTTTATCACATGTATGTTTGTTGCTTGGAATGTTTACGTGATAAAAGGATGAACCACGAGCCTTGTCGTAGTGTTGGTATTCTATGTATGTAATTATTCTAGAGTTGTAAATAATAGCCGGTTTGGCTCTTTCCTTTTTCTATAGTAGATTAATAGTTTTGATATTCTATGTAATCGAAGACGGAGCAAGGAGACGGAGCCAAGACTTGAAGACTTGTATGCTGAGATGATACCATTGTAATAGTCTAGGCTGTGTTTTTATTTTCTAGAATGTCCAAACCCTCTTTGGCTCAAGTGGGTTGCTAAGTTAAGGCTCGAGGTGGTTCATCCTCAATTTTACCGCTCTGTGGATGTTTTACTTATCTGTCTATGATGATTATGTGATGTAACGCATGCATAGGATAGATAATTAGAACAAAATAATTAAATCTGATGAGACCCCCCAATAAGCATGTTATAATTCCCTCCTGTGAAAATATTAGGCTTATATGATATTAAGAATGGAATTCTATTATCATGCCTTCCATCATAAGTATACACCATGTGAAACGCCGCTAAAGGTTCAATCCTTTTGCTCACAAAATGGGGTGGATTGGATCTGAGGTAGGCTGTGAGTGTTTACTAAGCACTACGGTGCCCCGTGGAAATCGGTTGGTTTCATTGCTTTGCTCAGAAAATGGGGGTAATGAAATTGATGGTTATACACAGAATACTTGATGGGTCGAGCCTAACATCGTCCCTCATGTGTTAGCTCAGAAAATGGGGCACATGTGGGAGATGAGGAAAACCATCTTGAGAACTATCTAAAAAGATAGAAGGTCCGGTAAGGCTACTATTCAAAATCATCGTATGTTAGCTCAGAAAATGGGGCATATGGTGAAGTGAGAATGGATCTCAAGCCCACTAAAGAAACTAACGTTTCTTCGAATCATGTCAAGAGGGTGGTGTGATTTGAGAAAAACAGTGGGAGACTTGTACAATTAAAGACCAAATTGTATAAGGATTTTGTTTGAAAATCCGTTATTGATTGTCTGTTATGCATTTTTGTAGATAAACGAAAATGGCCAATAATCCTTTCAAAACCCTAGTTGAAACAAACAAACTGACTAGATCAAACTTTGAAGATTGGCTTCGTAACCTTAAGATTATCCTTTCGTCTGAAAGAAGACAATATGTGCTTGACATACCGGTGTAAGATGAGCCGGAAGAGGATTCATCTGATGATGAAAAGTTCCAGTACCAACAATGGAAGGAAGATGACATGCAAGTACGAAGTCTCATGTTGGCTTCTATGAGCAACGAGTTGCAGAGACAACATGAGACGATCGAGAATGCTGCATCGATCCTCCTTCATTTGCAAGAGCTGTATGGCACTAGAACTAGGCAAGAAAGATATGCTATCTCCAAGGAGCTCTTTAAAGCTTAAATGACTGAAAACTCTGATGTAAGTGCGCATGTACTTAAAATGATCGGGCTAATTGAAAAATTGGCTGGTCTGGGTGTGGCACTTGAAAATGAGCTTTCTATGGATTTGGTCCTACAGTCATTGCGTAACTTTTATGATCAATTTGTGGTAAATTTCAACATGAACCAACTTGAAGCAAAGCTTCCTGAGCTGTTGAACATGTTGAAGACTGCTGAAAGCACCATCAAGAAGGATAAGCCGGTGCTTTTTATGAATTCTTCATCAAAAGCCAAGAAGGGTAACAAGAAGAAGAATAAAACTAAGAGGCTGAAAGGTAATCGTGGTGTGAAGAAAGGTAAGAAGTCCAAGTCTAAAAAGTCTGATGAGTGCTTTAAATGTGGGAAAGTTGGGCATTGGCAAAGGAACTGCAAAGAGCCTCTCGCTCGAGGTATGTTCTTTGTTGAAGTTAACTTCACTGTTAACGATTCTACTTGGGTTTTTGACACTGGATGCGGTGTTCATATCTGCAATGATTTGCAGGTGATGAAAAGAACCAAGGAGCTAAGTAGAGGAGATATGACCCTGCGGATGGGGAATGGAGCATTGGTTGCTGCCAAAGCCGTGGGGACAATCTACTTAGAGTTAGGAGATAGGAAATTAGTTTTACATTCCGTTTATTTTGTTCCTGAAATAATAAGAAATATTATCTCGATTTCGGTTTTGGATAGAGAAGGATATTGTTTTGAGATTCGTAATAAAAGTTTGCTTTTGTTTTATGAATCGTCTCTTGTTATGGAATCAAAATGAATGATGGAATGTATACTATATCCCCAATAATTTCCAATCTCAATATTCAACAAAGTAACAAACGTAAACAAGATAATCAAGTAAACGCACAAATGTGGCACGAAAGACTTGGACATATTTCCAAAGAAAGAATTCGAACAATGGCAAAACATTTAGGTGTAAATGACTTAGATGAATTGTCAAGTTGCGAATCATGTCTTAAAGGAAAAATGACCAAGTTACTGTTTTCGGGGAAAGCGGAACGAGCCACAAAACCATTGGACTTGGTCCATACGGACGTGTGTGGGCTAATGAGTGTGAGCACTCATGGTAGCTAAAGCTACTTCATAACTTTTACCGATGATTATTCACGGTATGGTTACTTATAGCTTATGAGATATAAATCTAAATCCTTTGAGAAGTTTAAGGAGTTCAGAAATGAAGTAGAGAAACAACTTGGTAGAAGTATTAAGGCTCTTCGATCGGATTGAGGAGGAGAATACTTGTCGATCGAGTTTCTTGATTATCTTAGAGAGAATGGAATTCTCTCACAGTGGACACCGCCCGGCACGCCTCAACATAACGGGGTAGCCGAGCGTAGGAATCGAACATTGCTAGATATGGTTTGATCCATGATGGGTTTCACTAAAGTTCCTAAGTCCATGTGGGGCTATGCTCTTGAAACGGCTGTCTATCTATTGAATAGATCACCTAGCAAGACGGTGCCTAATACCCCATATGAAAGTTGGTATCGAAAGACGCCCTCATATAATCATTTGAGAGTATGGGGGTGTCCAACTTATGTAAAGCACTTAGTGGAAGACAAATTGGACCTCAAGTCCTCCTTGTTCTATTTTGTAGGATATCCAAAGGAAACTGTTGGATATTACTTCTACAGCCCAACGGAACAAAAGGTTATTGTTACGAGAAACGCCAATTTCTTGGAGAGGGGTCACCTTCTAGATAGGAAAGGCGAGGCTGTAAAACTTGATGAGGTCTATGAGAATGGATCAAGTCAAGAGATACAAATTAACCCACCCGACACCAACGAGGCTACATCAGAGGTACCCACTGAAAGCACACAACCTTTAAGGAGATCAAAGAGGATCCCAAAGGAGCCTGAAAGATGGCTAGGCCTATTGCAAGAGGATGGCACTCAAGATCTTCCTCTAGACTCTGATCTGAAGAGTTTAAAGAGTGCAATGTCTGACATTGATTCGAGAAGATGGCTAGAGGCCATGACATCCGAAATGGACTCCATGTACTCCAACAAGGTATGGGCCTTGGTTGACCCACCTGAGGGCATCAAGCCCATTGGCTGTAAGTGGGTCTACAAGCGAAAGCTTGGAGTCGATGGAGAGGTAGTCACCTATAAGGCTCGCCTCGTGGCAAAAGGATTTACTCAAAGACAAGGGATTGACTATGAGGTAACCTTCTCGCCAGTGGCGATGCTGAAATCCATTAGGATTATGCTTGCAATATCTGCATATTTTGATTACCAAATATGGCAGATGGATGTAAAGACTGCATTTCTCAATGGAGAAATTGAGGAAGAGATTTACATGTAACAGCCAGAGGGCTTTACTTCCAAAGGGAGCGAACACAAAGTGTGTAAACTCCAAAGGTCCATCTATAGACTTAAGCAAGCTTCTCGAAGTTGGAACAAACGTTTTGACACTGTCATACAAGAGTATGGATACGTTCAAAACGTTGAAGACGCATGTGTGTATAAGAAAGACAGTGGGAGCGCAGTCACGTTCATCATACTTTATGTCGATGACATCCTACTAATTGGAAATGATGTAGGGATGATGCAGTCAACTAAAGTATGGCTCTCTAATAAATTCTCCAATCTGCATATGTTGATCGCGTACTCAAAAGATTTGAAATGGAAGAGTCCAAGAAGGGATTCTTGCCAATAGGACATGGCATCACACTTTCTAAGTCTATGTGCCCAAAGACTGAGGAAAAAAGAGTGAAAATGTCCAAAACTCCCTATGCTTCTGCGATAGGTAGTATAATGTATGCGATGATATGCACAAGACCCGATGTAGCTTATGCATTGAGTGCGTGCAGTCGATATCAAGGGAATCCAAGCATGGCACACTGGAGTTCGTTGAAAACAATCCTTAAATATCTAAGGAGAACTAAGGAATTGTTCTTGATATACGGACGAGGAGAATTGGAATTAGAGGGGTTTACTGATTCGAGTTTCCAATCCGACAAGGATGACTCGAAGTCGGTCTCTGGGTTTGTATTTCTGCTTAATGGCGGAGCGGTTAGCTGGAAGAGTTCCAAGCAAGCAACCATAGCCGACTCCACCACTGAAGCAGAATTCATTGCAGCAAATGAGGCTGCAAAAGAAGCTGTTTGGATGAGGAACTTCATCCAAGAATTGGGTGTCGTTCCATCTGTTGGGGATCCAGTAACGGTATACTGTGATAACAACGGGGCTATTGCGTAAGCAAAAGAGCCGAGGTCTCATCAGAAACCCAAACATGTTCTGAGGAAATTCCGATTGATACGAGAAATCATTGGAAGAGGCGACGTGCGAATGGAGAGCGTGGATACAACGGACAAGATAGCGAACCCACTCACCAAACCCCTTAGCCAAAAAGTATTTGAAGGACATCTGGGAAGAATGGGCCTTAAGTACATGGGCAATTGATGCTAAGGCAACTGGGAGATTGTTAGAGTTAGTGCCCGTCGCACCAATTATTGGGCGCCATTCTTTGTAATAGTAACTCTAGAGTTGAACAATCGTTTTCTTATAAATAAAGTGAATTTTTTTTTATGTGTGGCATGTCTTTATTCTTAAATTAGTTTTTACTTTGGCTTAGAATAAAGTCCCGAAGGATCACACATAGCTATGGGACATCATTGCACACTGGGTGTGGCAATGATGGAATATGTCTCAAAGGCTGTGATCTTTAAACATCGTTCCAAGTCGTGAAGGGGTTCATCGAGATAAAGGATATCGATGCAACCGAAAAACTTGCTCATATGATGCATACTCTGGTAGAAGTGTATCTCGTTCCATAGATACTGGCACGGTGAAAGCCAATGCATATATGAGGGTTGCCATTGTGGTAATGGGCGAACTAACAACCCCCTGGAAATTCCTGAAATGGATTCCCAGTCGAATGTGGAACTTCCATGGTCTTGTTGTATAAGAGTAATACTTATGGACCTAAGATTCCATTGGATGTCTTATGCGTAACCGCGCATGTTCTTGATTTGTTACATGATCACTTTAGATGATCGAATATGGGCAAACTCAGACATGCACGTCTTACGTAGTAAGGCACGTGAGAATCAAGAGAAATCTATCTCTGACATTAGCCAGTCGGTTAATCTCCTATGGTTACATAGTGAATCGACTTAAGGAATCTTCGGCCGAAGTATGATATCTAAAGAGGCGTAGGGTTTCCTCGTTTAGATAGTCGAAGTCGATTTCACATAACGTGGGAAACATAGTATTGAATTAATAGAGCTTCGACCTTAGCCAATGCTCTAGATTCAATCGGGAGATTAGATAGAGAGATCTTACTTATGCGAGGATCAAGATCGCAAAAGGCGTATCTTTACTTTCGTTTTATCTAGGTCTTCGGGACCCTATGCTAGGTGGGCAACCACGATTTGTAAGTGCCAAGAATTAGCTTGGTGACTAATTCGAGGCTTGATTAAATCAAATGATTCATTTAATCTAGTACTTTCCATTTTAGGAAAGTACACTAGCACTGTGGGAAGGTGTACTTACTACTCGATAGAAACGAGCCTAAGGGGTCACACACTAACTCGAGAGAGTCACTGCTTGAATAGATGTGATTAATCAATTTCGAGGAAATTGATGGAATTAGGAAAGTGTGGTACTTTCCTAATATGGAATATAAATTAATTGAAGGATTCAATTAATTTTACTCTTTTAATTAATCTTGTAGAATTAATTAAATTAATGGAGCTAGTAGAGTCCAAGTATTTTATTTAATTGGGTGGAGCCCAATTTAAACAAATAAATGTTGAAATTAGTTGGTTGGATTTAATTTGACTTGTATTTAATTGATGGGTTGGGCCTATAATTAAATTGAGAAGTCAAAATTGAATCCTAAAGCCAATTGACTTGAGTTGACCGATTTGTGAGTGTAAATAAGGGAAGGGGCGATTTTATGTGTGGTGGAAGAGGAAAAGAGTTTTCCCCTCCTCCAAGTCTTCATAGGATAAGGATTACTAGAGAGTTTGGGAGAAAGGAAGTTTCCTTTTCCTAATAGGACTCTAGGTAATCTTCACCTATAAATAAGAGATGAAGGAGACTGAAAATGATGATGAAAAAGCTGGAAAATCCGCCCCCTCTCTTAGACCTAAAATCGGCTACCTCTCTCCTCTTTCCAACAAGACGTCGTTCTATTCATGTGTTGAATTAAACGACTTAGAAAATATTCTACCTTCACATAATCAAGCCTAAGTTAAGCTTAGAATCGTTTTGTTGTCTAGCACGCAAGGCAAGACGATTGGTGACTTGAACGAGGTGTGGATACATCTTAGAGGTGCGACGCTTGGAGCACTCTAAACCGGGAGATACGAAAAGATGACGGGCAATTTCTCACCCAAGGGAAATTGTGTGGATTTGCACCACAGGATTGCTGAGATCCAAAGTTCGAGGTGAAACGTAATTTTCGAAAGGTATAATTTCGTTTACCTCCTTATCAAGTTCGATCGAACCAATTCCATATTCATGTTTTTCGGGTGGTTGTACATTTACTTTTGTAAAATTTTAATTACCGCTGCCACGAGCCACCCGAGGGAATGAGTCAACCCAACAGTTCCTGCCAATGAGCCATGGGATACATCTCTCAAAATCTACGTGTCCTCAAAGATAGAAAGGAAATGAGCATTGTACGCCATGCATCAGCAGTGGATAGACTGATGTACGCAAATGTTTGTACTCGACCTGACATTGCTTATTCGGTAAGCATTGTTAGTCGATTTCCATGCAAACCCAGGCAGGAACATTGGATAGCTGTGAAGAATATCCTAAAGTATCTGAAGAGAACCAGGGATATGATTCTCATCTATGGGAGTGGTATCCTGAGAGTGGACGTACACTGATTCGGATTTTCAATCTGATGTCGTGATAGGAAATCCACATCAGGAGTCGTATTCACCCTCAATGGGGGGACGGTGACTTGGAAAAGTTCCAAGCAAAGCACACCACGGATTCCACTACAGAGGTTGAATACATCGCTGCCTCTGAGGCCACAAAGAAGCTGTTTTGGAAAGGAAGTTCATAGAAGAACTTCAAGTGGTTTCCTAGCATAAAGCTCTCGTTGCCACTTTATGTGACAACACTGGAGCAATAGCGCAAGCAAAGAGTACCTTGGTCTCACAAAAGTCCAAACACAACGAGAGGAGATATCACATCATAAGAGAGATCGTTGCCACAAGGAAGATATCTGTTCAGAAAATAGCCTCAGCTGAAATGTCGCTGATCCATTGACCAAGCCATTGGCACAGGCGGTGCTAGAAAAACAGCTTTAAGGGATGGGTATAAAATACCATAGCAAATGGCATTAAGTGCAAGTGGGAGATTGTTAGAGTGTATGCTCTCAAATGCCATAAAGAGGATAGATTTATGGGGCATTGACGTGTAACTAAAAATATCTTTTTATTATATATAAGGCATTATCTTGTTGTTTTCTATAGGCATGTGGTAAGGTGTTAATAAATACGTAAAGTTTTTAAGAATAAGGCAAACTTTCTACTTCCTATAGGATAGGAATAATGGAACTATAAGGGTTTGATCCTTATTCTTTAAATAGGGTTCGCAAGTCTAAGAAAGTATTTGACTGGACATCAATACGAACAAGGACTTGCATGATATAAGTTTCGACAGAGAAAGTACCAGTTGAACACTATGGGAATGATAGTGGGAACTTATGTCATTGACATATCATTTCACTAATATGTTTGAACAGAGCTCGCATTGGTTTCATCAGTTTGATGTCCATGTACATCTTCAACTCGATTCATCAGGTCTAAGATTCACGCGTACCTATCACAACTTATCAGTTTCATCATTGACTGTTAGTGAGTGAATACCCATGTGATGAAACTGATGCAAGCCGTGTTCGAACATATTAGTCCAACTTATACGTCATGACATAGTTTCCAACAATCATTGCCATAGTCTTGACTGGAACTTTCTTTGTCGAAACTTATATCATACAAGTCCTTATTCTGTATTGATGTTCAGTCAATACTTTATTAGACTTGTGAACCCTATTTAGAGAATAAGGATCGAATCCTTCTAGTGCCATTCTTCCTATCCCATAGGAAGTAGAAGGTTTGCCTTTTTCGCAAGGACTTTACGTTGCTTATTAACACTTATAAATGCCTATAAGAAAACACCAGACGAGGCCTTTTTATATAATAAAAAGATATTGTTTAGTTACAAGTCAATGCCCTATAAATCTATCCTCTTTATGGCATTTGAGGGCATACACTCTAACAGATATCTATGTGACTAGGGAGTTCAAGTCATCCACATCCATATATCTCCTTTCTTGTAGAAGTTTCTATGTGATTATTCGAGAATCATTTTAGTGGATTGCCTCCAAGTGTTCTAAGAGAAGAAGAAATTAGTTGGGATTACACCACCCAACGAAACTTCATATCTTGTGTTCTTTACCTTACCATCATCTATATACTATCATATCATTGCATAATCGGTTAAGTAAATACATTGATTAATCACTTAAATTTAAGCAACCTAAAGAGACCTTTGTGACGTTAAAACTCGTTCAAAAGGAAGACTTAAAATCATTTCGCTGTGCTAACCCTGATTAAAGAACTGAACGCTTAACTATTGGGAATCAATGCCGAAAAGCAGCAGAATAAAATTTCGATTCGATTCCCGAGCCATGGATAATTTCAGGTTTTTGTTGATTTTAATCGAAGAATGAGGTAGAAATTTACCTCTTTGTTCTTCAGTTCGTTTCTTGATCTACCGTCTACAGCAGCAATCCTCAGGACTCCTGCCTCTAGATAATCACGCACGGAGTTCGCCAGAAAATATTCCTCCTCCATCTCAATTGGCGGCTAGAATAGCAGAAGAGGGAGAGAGATTTTCTCGCTACTTTTCTGTGTAATTCTAGTGGCAATGATCTAATCTTAACCTAGGTCTAGTGTTGGAGGATTTAAAATGGAATCCTCCACTTGGGCCCAGGTTAGGCGCCTCATAGGCCCATGTGGATTTCCAAGTGGGCTAAGTTGGTCCAGTCAATTTAATCCACTTTATTTTAATTAATTTCATATTTAATCTAATAAATGTGTGATTAAATTAATATATAATTTAACCTAGTTAATTAAATATCAAATTATTTAATGTTCCATTGTTTAATCTAATTAAAAACTAATTAAATTAATCCGTCCACTTAATAATCTGTCCATTCTAATGACAAATTACCAAAATGCCCCTCTAAGTACACAAAGTGATTTCTCGGTAGCGCGACTCTCTAGGTTCGTATTGATTGGCAATGGAGGATACCAAAGGATGTGGGTCACACCTAGCCAGCCTCGTGGGCCCACATCGTAGCCCAACCAAGTATGAATGACTATGTCATTACAACCCTTTGACTATGAATTCCACATGGAGTATAATCCCTTCATTGATGTCCCCCGATCGAGTGAGAGTGATGGAATATGTCAAACTTACATAACTCAATGCTATGCTATGAACCATAGTACGTGAAACGATTGAAGTGCCCGCCGTATCCTATACGGTCAATTCTTCTGCTTTGCCTAAAACTTTCGAGACAGTGAATCCCTTCTTGGAAATCACTTCACCTGCTACTACTTGCCATTGGGATCGCACTTTGAGGTTGGCCCAATCAACAGGTTAATTAGGCTTAACTACTCTAGTAACAGATCCAATGTCCCAAGCTCATCGTGATAATGAATCCTTAGGTCAAAGGCTCACGCATACTATCATAGTCAGTAATCCAATCATTGACAGTCATTGACTAAAAATTCATGTGATCGGATTATTGCGAGCCTGTTTCGAATATATCAATTCCATTGATAATATCTATGACACGTGTTCTCACTATCCCATAGTGTTTGACTGGCACTCTTTTGTCAGACATGTGTCATACAAGTCAAATCTTAATGCCTAATTAGATTCCTTGACCTGCGAACCCTTTTAAGTGATTGGGAAGACTCTCCCCGTGCCACTTCTTTATCCATAAAGAGCGAAGAGTCAACCTCGATACATATGGACTATTTCTTCAATACTTATTAATGCC